>JAYMFX010042451.1:0-14754 GCA_036784945.1 Monocelis spectator
TATCAGCAATGCACCACAATAGATATTCAAATTCATCATATCAGCAATGCACCACAATAGATATTCAAATTCATCTATTCATCTTAAAAACGCCGCTTTTTAAGGATAACCTCAAATCATCAAATCCTACCCGGTCTTGAACACACCATGTCTTCCTCAAATAAAAAATGAATCAATCCAACGCCAAGTGCTTAAAACTATTAACCGATCTGGATCATTCGTGTTTTATCTAAATTATCATGATGCGATTTATAGCCGTCTTGAACCTTATTGATTAAAGACAGGACTCATTCTATATTTCCAAAAACTTATTCGCGGCAATAAGGACTATTCCCAGACAAGAAATAGACATAGAATAAATATAGATTTGTAAATCATTTGAAATCATAGATATTGGGTATAGTATATAATATCTATGATTTTTATAATTTATGAATTTTACTTTTTAATTTAAAACTGTATAAATTCAGATTATTTCATTATTCTATTTTGTTTAGTTGAATTTTGGAATTTTATAAGAAAGGTCTGTCTGTGTGATGCACAATTAGATACAAATGATGTGGAGAATAAAATTCAATAAATGTTTTCACAAGATCTGAATGATTCATGTCATCTAAATAAATCATTCAAATGATAAAACGATTTTTCTTTTGTATGAGGGTGAGTATAGAAGCAAAACATCAAATACCATGGACATTCCTTTCATCTCTTTATACAAAACTTTCTCAATATAAAGAGAAAAAGCTACAGCGCAAATATAACTGTGATGTATTGAAGAATTATTGTGAATGCATACAGCGAGCGGTACCATATTACCACCTGTGTATCTATATACCTACCTGAAATGGAATGAAATAAATGTTAGAAAAGCGCTCATTCTTATTCCTGCAGATGAAAGAGGTGCGCATCCGTACAGAGGATGAGTGAATCGTGTCCATCCATCTTGGTAAATACCTACTCGAGGTGATCATCTGCAGATTATTGCAGCCCGAGTCAGTCAGGATTAAAGGAAAATGAGCTGTGTCCTGCCTGTCTATCTCTCTACCTCATGGATCTCTATATGCATAGAGATTTGGGAATGTTAAAAAACTATTCTTCTTCTATAGGTATCTGAAATGTAAACAAAACTTACACACGAATTCCATTGAAATAAATTGAAATTTTAAACAGGAAAATTGTTTATTTACGAAGATAGATAAAATCAGAGTTGTAAAAGTTATAAATGCTCATATGTTTATATTTTAGCTCTAAACTATGATGTAGGATACACAATAGTTATGATTTAGTTGATAATTTTATTCTCTCCATCATTCTGTATCAAAATGTTAATAAATTAAATAAGGTTAATTTGGGAATTTAAATATAAGTCAATTAATTATCGTATTAATTTATAGAATTCAAATAAAAATGATAAAATTTACAATAAACAAATTACTACTTTTAAAGTAGTAATTGTAGCGAGCAATTGTATTAAAAATAACGTTGAAATTTAACAACTAAGGAATTTTCTATTTCAGTCAACTAGCTATCTTAGAACCACAAATTTGAATAATAAGGTTAAGGTTTTGATTACTGAAATGTACGATTGATTGCATATGTACATTGGTGAAACAAATCGTTTAGTAGGACAACGTATTAAAGATTCATTCGGGCACTCCTCGGTCAAAGAACATTTCCAGTTAGCTTACAGTTCAGTCATTATTTCAAAATCTATCAAATGGTCGATATTACACCAAAAAATCTTCGCTATTTTTGGTGTAATATCGACGTAAAATCGTAATATCGACGGTGTAAAATTTTGTCGTATACGACAAACAAAGAAAAGTGATAGAAGCTCTTTATATTAAGAGGGAAGATAATCTCATGAATGGTTGCTCTCGGGTCTGAACAATTAACTTTCAACTAATCTATCTTATAAAAGACAAGCCATTTCTGATGAGCACTTTCGTGTTTATTAAATCATCGGAACATAAAGTGAATGATAATATCATGGGTTTGCAATTAAATAACCACAACCCGTTACTCGGAACTAAAATCAGTATTACGTAACCACTCCATATTCATATCTCAAGGAATTAGCGATCAAAAGTACACGTCTACAGATCATAAGATACACATAGGATGAATTTGAATATCTATTGTCAAAAATAAATACGATAAAATAAGGCTACAGAGCTCTTAATGAGTCTATTCTGCTACACTCCCAACTGTTTGATTACTATTTCCCAGAAAAAAAATATCCCGAATATTTTAAATCTGAGAGTCAACTTGTAACAGAAACGAACAGTTTCATAAAATAATTGGGGATACACTTAGCCAGACTTCGAAACAGTAAATAAAATTAAGCAAGACAAAAATTTAGAAAAATAAGTTTTATATTGATAACTGGTAGCATATAATTTAGTAAAATCATATCAATAAGGAAATTCCAACATTAAATATATTTTACACAATCAGAATAGCTAACAAATAAATAACGTAAATTACAAAAAGTCAATTACAAAACAATAGGATTACTTTTCTTAACACCTAAATTATTCTTTTGGGAAGTTCTATTTGTTTTCATTTCTTTCACAACTGTTGTATCGTTCTTGGCATCGGGATTGACTGGAGATTCCAGATCAATAATGAGACTGCTGGAAAAGGAAGCTGGGCTGGAAGCGGCTGACATATCGACTGGACAACTGAAAGTAGGTACACAAAATGTTTCATTAAAATTCCCATTTGAAAACATTGAAAACATGAACAAAGTTAAGAGAGAGAGAGAGAGAGAAAGAAAGAGAGGGAAAAAGAGAGAGAGAGACTTCTAAGGAGTGCCATATCGTCTGGACCCCAAATACCACGAGCTGGAAGTCTTCTCGATTGTCTCTTTTGATAGGTGAAGTCTCTACATCTCTTCTATGTATTTTTGAATTTCAATGCGCAGAATGTAATTTGAGAAAAAAGTAGATCCCCTATTCTATTATGATGTCATCATGAAGAATACCTCTTTGCTGACAAATAGATAGATAGATGTCAACATATTAGTTGACAAGATTCTCGAATCCAAAATGAAGAAATTCTATTTTTACTCAGAATATGGAGCATCACGACACTGAGAAAGAGCCAACAGATTCGGAGAGGATGGTTTGTCATTTTTGTGAGGATCCTCCAGGTTATTACTCAGTGTAGTTAACTGAACTCGCCTCATTTTACTCGGTTTCTCGTGTACTATACCTGAAATGAAAAGGTTAGGTTCTGCTTCATCTGATTCACTTCTGTTATGCCTATTTAGTTTACAAATATCAGATGAATTGTTGTAACCATACCACAGTTTTTTCGTTTCCTATCCGAACTAATAAACTTATTCTCCTGTGAAGTGGTCGGTTTGCCGTTAGGGTCCACATTCTGCTCTGTCTCAGTGGAATGATTATGGGAGGCGGGCGTATCTGGAGCAGGAGTGGTTTCCTCCTCAACGGGATCATCACTCGATGTAGAAGAATCGTCAATATTAGAGGCATCGGCAGACACTTCACTGTCAGATGAAAGTTCCGATTCCTTGGCGTTGGTGAACTTTTCTAATAACTGAAATAGCGGAATGAGTAAGAGAGGTGTGTATAGAGAGAAATACTATCATGATACGAGCAACTATGTAATCAACAAATCTCACTTCATCCAATTTCTGGATTCCTTCCTCACGACTTTTATTCAATTGTTGTCTTATTTTAGTATCGGTATCATAAGGATCATTAAAAGGTCTGAAATGAAATGAAAATACATATGTAGTACCATTGCATTTTGAATGATGCAAAGACAATGAAATTTTGTCTAAATACATGACTGTAGGTATAATCCATAGAGATGTACTCCAGTTATTATGAGTGAATATAGAGTGGCAGTCTAAATGAGATTGTGGAGACAAATTGAAAATGAAAATTCTGCAGTCAAATCGACAAATACTCAACTGTGATTCGTTAAGAAGTAATGGCTGACTTCTAATCATGACTAAAACTCGCGATTCGACTCGCCTGCCTGCAGCTGCCATGTTTCTAATTGTCCCCTCAATGAGAATCAGATCAGCACTCTATAGATCACCTTGTATTCATTACATCTCTATGGTATACTCACATATCAGTGAGATGACAACCGAAATCTCTATGGAAATCCTCTTTTCTGATATCTTTCAAGCGATTCAACAATTTCCGAAAATTATTCATGCTTTCTTCGTGAATTTTATTCGGCCTAAAAGCAAATTGAAGCATAACTTAGTCAGTATAGAGAGTGATATGAGACAACGATATGAGATGATTCAAGAGCGAACAGCATCTCTATTAGTTAATTGATTGTGTAATCAATTCAGTAATAAGAAATAATTAAGTATTACGTAATACAAATAAGTCCAAAACACGCACCATCTGAAGTCTTAATAAAAATGTTATACAGGCTTATACATGTAAATGATTTTCTAAAATTAGTCCAACCAAAAAATAGCAATTCATCATCCTCTTAACAATAATATTTTTGCTTTGAATGAATGACCTACATATATGGTCTGATGACCTCATTTTGACTCCAAATGACTGTTATTATATTTATCTCATCGATAGCTTTCATTTGATATGTCATATTATGTCTAAGTTGCTATTAATAAATTTTCGAAGACATTTTTAAAAATAACCATAACTTTTTTTTGCCTAAAACGGATCTTAGCGGACTTTAGGTGCACAAAAATTTGTGAGTATATTGACATACGTCCATTTCATGTTTTCCTGACTGTTGAACTGCTTGACGCATTTGTTGACATCTCTGAAATCAGGGAATTTGATCTCACCATGCACATTCACTAAATTTGTGATAGCCACGTTTAATGAAGAATACGAACTACCTAAAATAAGGAAATTCAACATTAACAACACGTATCTCCTCCAGCGCAGCAGTCAAACCACCAATATTTATGCCCACAGAAGTATTCATAATTGAAGAATAAACTAATAAACCCACTCACCACAAAATGAAAACTTTTTGCTCGTGAGTCGACCAGTATGATAGCTCTGATTTTCCAGTTTTCTGATTTGCTTCCAAACTTTTAGTGCAAAAGTTTTATATTTATGAAGTTTAATGTATTGAGAGTTATCATCATTTAAATCATTCATTTCAATTTCAGCTTCTTCTAAACTGCAGATTTTAGATTTACAATTCTGAAATATCAATTAAAATATTTATACACATTTACATATTACTCTATATTAGTTTAATAATTAAATTTACTTTGAATAATTTCTCCAATTCACGAATTTTCAGTTTTCTTTTTCTTTCTTCAGGATCTAAAGAGTCTAGATCTTCTTTAATCGACTCATCATTCACATTATTTAACTGGTCAGGAGATGACATGTTTTTATCATCAGCTTCTTTCTCTGATGATGAATCATCACTACTCACAATGGTGATAGATTCCTCAATATGACCATTATTCATAGAACTTGTACTGGGTTGAGAGCTTCTAATATTATCAGAAGGACACACAGATTCTGCTGTTAATCTGGACTTATTTTTTAAATCTTTTTTATTAACACGATTTAATTTCATGGTATCATTTAATTTCTTAATAAATGTATAATTCTTGCCAGGGTCACTGAGAATATTATCCCTACATATTTGAATCTGTTCCAGAATCTGATATTTGTCATGCAGTTGTTCCATAGACTTTTCAAGCTTTCGAATAATGGCTTTATAATGAGAATCAGGCACATGCTCTTTCAAAAATATTTTAAACTGAAAAAAAGTTAATACAAATCATTTAAAATGTTATTACAAAACATTTAGTAAATCCATATTAAAAATATATGCATGACTTTAGATTAAGGCAAGCGATTACAGAAGCTAATATAGATTACTAATATAGGACTATATTATATTCCTTCCATCCTTGATTGGAGAACCCAAAAATAAGGCTGTACAGAGGTAAGAGAGGTATGTATAGCTTGCAGACAAACAGTACAACATTTAAAATGAATTAAGAAGGCTGCATATAGCATTTTAGACCTATAGGCCTTATTTCATCATGGCACAGAAAATACATATTGCATTCTGGCATTATAATTTAAATTATATTTGTTTCTGCTATAAAACAGTTGAGGTATCATTTATCTATGAAGAGATGAAAACATGTTTGAGTATTGCAAATATATGAGAAAATTTGGGGCAATTAATCTCTGTTTGAGAAATGTGGCTTAGATCATAATATCCCAAATGAATAGCTCTTTATTGATAGATGTATAAATTACAAATGAGTTCATTTATTCTATATCAAATTATCAGGCATTGAGTTATCATTATCATATTTTGAGAAATAATTTGGACTAATGATTTGATTTTATAAATATTCTTTTAAATACAAATGAAAAATTGAATACTTACTTTTGACCAATCAATTGAGTGTTTTTCAGACATTGAACTCTATAAAAAATATGAAAGCAAACAAATCAGATAAGTACTTATTAATACAGTTAACTATTTTTAGTATTAATACAGTATATAAGTTTTATAAGTAAATAATAGGCGGTATTTAAAATCTGACAAAACACAAATTTATATAATATAATTATTCTAATATAGTTGATAGCAGTATAATGAAATAATCCAAAGATAGAAATATAATTACATATTGGCTATATGTAATTATAAAATGTTAATTTCCCTATCTCTTATATAGATATCATGACCTATTCCAAGAGCAATATATATGTATGGAATAGTTAGCAGCAGTTAGAGATAGGGAAATTAACATTAGCCGTGATCTAAAACTGGAGCAATATATAGGCAGTTTATAAAGAATTGGATAATCCATAAATTTCTTTTTTATGTAAATTAATTTTTGATTTGTTTATGGCATAGAGATAATATGGTAAAAATTATCATGACCTAATCCAGGATATAGCCTATATATTATACAAAAAAGAAAAATATGATAAGATCATACAATAAATACATACTAAAATTAATCAACAGATCCGAAAAATATTATTTTAAAGATTCTGCTGTAAATGTAAATATAAATAATTAAACGCTATTTTTTATTTCCTAAACTAATCAAACAAAATTAATACATAATAGAGCATGAATGGTGTAATTATATAATTATTTAACATATTCTAATAATATGTGAATGTAAATATTTATTTTACTACAAGGAAAATGGGATTTAATCATTATGATTCTTAAATTTGATGACAAATGATACACTCCATAAGTGTTACTTTTAATGTAAAACCTATTTGAAGAAATAAATCGTATTTGTTGCTCCTTTCTTAGGTTTCGATTTTCGTAACTATTTTTTACTCTTTATTCGTTAACATAAAAATCTCTAAAATGACTACCAATTCTTCCTGTACTTAGTGTAACATATTTTTAGATATAAGACTTTAAGAAAATTAATACAAAGTGCTTTTCAACTATCGTGTATCTATCACAATAAATATATTCCTTTTGTAAGTCACCATTATGAGTATTATGAAATATTAATAAATGTAGCAATTGCCTTTGATTTTCTTTATAGACTTCACTTTGCATGCTTTATAGCTCTGTTTACTTGTTTACATTTTTTTATGTCATTGAGTGATTATTCCAGTGTTAATATAGGGAAATCTCCTTAAACCAAAGTTCAGAATATTTACAGATAAAAATCATGCTTCAGAAGTAAAATACCATGAATTACTATCTTATCATATTTGCACTTCTATAGCTAGTTTATTTATTCTATTCACAGTTGTTCATAAGGTTATTTGTTTTTTAAAAAATGGTTTTAATAATTATGCTTGAATAAATTAAATTTAGTGTGAATGTGTACCTGTTTACAGTTTACCTATATACATTTGATTGCTTACTCAATAAATGTCCATTGTAACAACTCCAAGCTATTATCCCCTCATGGAATTTTAACTAATGTATGCAAAGATCATTATAATCAGGCATAATAAGGTATTTGTAACATTTAACAAAAAATTTACCACAATTAACTACATATTGCCCTGTTCAGACTATCTAAGGTTAGTTCACCAATGTATGAGTTCACCTGTTCCCCAGTCATCCTCATTTCCTCAGATAACCATAACTCTACTTATTGCAGTGATAATATTTAGATTACATACATTAACTTAAAGACAAGTTTTTTTTAAATAAATGGACTTTGGGATAAGTCCTCTTCTCCTGGAACTAAGTTAGCATGTTCTATAACAAGTATTTAACTTAAATACTCAAATCTGATTGGTTGTTTACATAATGTGATAGAAAATCTGACATTCTGATTGGTTAATCTCATAACTTAGTTACTTGATGTTTTGATTTATAATGCATATTCAATAATTTATTCTTTATAAAACAAGTATTCAACTAAGGTTCAATAGGGTTAGTATTATATTTCACAGGTTAAATGCTAGTTGTTGTTTATTTAATTATTCAGGGATGTGATTCTTCCGGGTTTTTGAAAAGTTGCTAATCACATCCCTGATTATTGTATGTTGTTTACGAGACATTTTTATTGATCAATGAATTACCTTAAATTTTTATTTTAAATTAAACAGCACTTTTTATATCATAAGATAGCCAATCTAATCTGATTCTAAATCACATCATAAAAAATGATAAAATTTCCAATATATAACAATGCATATGTGGGATCAATCACAACAGAGACAATACATAGAAAGACCATCAACAATGCTCACACAATTTAAGACATTTAATGTTGCATACTGGAATTATATGCATTATATGCTCTTTTATATAAAACTGTAAAAAATATATATGTCCTTATTAAGGTTGGCTGGCATATATGTATGCAATGCATAGCCTTTAATTGTAGTATCACACAATTCTTCATGTTTATGTTTTCAGGAAATAATCAAAAACATTTTTCTAATACTACTACTATACTAATTATGGAGTCATTCTATTTTATGTAATAGTTTTTATAGTTTAGTAATATTATGTCACCTTTAATATATTTTAGAATAAAAAAATAATCAATCCTAACTATTTTAAATTTAATCAATAATTCTTAATGGAGGAGAACAATTCAAATCCTAACCATGCTTGTAAGCAGGGATGTGGCTTTTATGGAAATGTTCAATTTGAAGGCATGTGCTCAAAATGCTATGCAGATCACCTTAAACTTATGCAGCAAAATGATACCTCTAGTGCTAGTTCTACCTCTGCATTGACCACCGGCCGATTAGTTTCTGCTCAAAAGAATTGCCATCCCAATAATCGATTGTCTAATGGTACTAATTCTACTGCCTCAAATACTTCCTCACCCCCTGCCAAACGAAGAGCAATTCACTTATCAGAATCGACAATATCGCTTCCTGAAGCAGGTGGAAATGAAACAGCTAGCAGTATGTTTTTATAAGCTATATTGCATTATGTAGAATTCAAGAATTATAATATATAAGGGGTATACTTTAGAAGTTTCTATTGTCTATTGACTTTGTCAAGCTAATCTGTTATACTTATTTTTTAGCTCCTGGCTTTCTTCCTGACAATTCCAAACAGTTGACCACTGGCCTTAGTCATAATAAAGACCACTCCTCTTCCTCACATCTACCTCTTATGAATTCTAGTCATTCTGCTGCTTCTCTTCCCCATTCACAATCCGTACCTTCTTCTCTCAATGGCGAAGATGCATGCTCAACTTCAAATTCCACAAGTAATTTTCAAATGCACGATTAATTAATTAAAATTGGTATCATATTACGCTTCTATATCTTATCATATCATTTCAGGTTCATCACCTAGTGGCTTCAGAAAATCAATTCGATGTGATTTCTGTAAGAAAAAAGTGGGATTGACAGGTAAGAACTCTATTTAATTGTCAATATATCTGAATAATTGAGATAGTTCTTAAAAGATGGAAAGTAGAATGTGGAGAAGTTATATAATTATTTACTGTAATAACCAAGTGGATATTGTCACTGAAATAAGGCCCAGCTGTCTAACTTTTATCAATTATCGTTAACTGAATATCACTGATCAAAGAACAATATACCTCGAGCGTACTTTTCAAAATAATCTATAATTTAAAAGGCGGAGATTACAATCATTAGAAACAGTCGAAACAGAAACTAACTAATGACAAAATATCGACTTACCATTTGAGCTACTGTTTTGTTTGTTTATGCTACTTATGGACTTGGAGATCGTTGATTTGTTAGCTAAAATCGTTATGACAAAATTACAAATTTCAAATTTAATTGACCGTTAAAGTGACCCTCCAATTCTATGGAAATTTAATCCGTCCTTCGACACGGCCCTATCTCTGCAATGATAATATGATGTATATAAGGGCGGATTAACAAACAAAATTCCATAGAATTCGAGGGTTACTTTAACGGTCAATTATAGAAAACTTCAGTTATTAATTTCTATAGAATTGAGGGAAGATTTTGGCATGTCTGTTCCATTGTAGTTCCCTTTCACTTCTATGGATATTTAATACTTAATATTTAGCTTTATACTGCTATAGTTACATTGAAGTTACATAGAGTTTTATGTATAAAGATCTATAGATACCAAGTCAGCATAATTCTGGCGCCGATTTATACATTTTTTAGATTTCCCATGTCAAAAAAGAATAATATTAAAATCTGTCTTGGCATTTATGGGAAAGGATAGTTAGATTCTATCCTCAATTGATCGACGTATTGGCTAGGTCAATCTTGCTTATAAATGCCGCCATATTCCAATTACTATCTGTATGGACTTCCAACTATCCTGCAATGATAATTGCTCAACTCTATTATTTCTGTTTTCCTCTGCTAATTTATCCATGTATCCTACACATAGAAATGATCCTACAGTATTGAGAATTTCCATCGTTTTTTCCATTTTCTCTTAGAATATTTCAAAATTAAATCGATGAATATTTATACGGTACCACACGGTAGCCATGAAATATATAGATAGACGGGATTATAAATGGGGAGCATAGAAATAATATCATTATACTATAAAATTATCTATTTCACGATAATGTTCGTAGATTGAATAACTCGGGCAACAAACGTTTTACCATAGAGTAACCCATTAGTAACCATTATTACTCTATGCGTTATACTATAAGTACTCACATAACTTCATTAGAAAAGTGAAATTTCTATAGTTAGATAGCTAACTAATGATATTTGCTCTCTAAGGATGTTTTTACGAATCAAATTCCATAGAATTCGAGGGCCACTTTAACAGGTCAATAGGACTGTTAAGTGACCCTCCAATTCTATGCAAATTTAGACTTCTCTTGGATACTACATAATCTCTGTATGCTCTTCGTATCCAAGGGAAGTCATTTTCCATAGAATTAGAGGGTCACTTAACAGTCCTTCAGAAAGTTGAAATCTATGGAAATTCATAAAGATCGAACCTTTTCTCTCCATACTAAGAGTAAAACTCTTATTATTAACGACTTTTCATGGAAATTCCCATTATGATATGTTTCTGGGGCCAATTTTCTGTCTGGGTTTTGTCATGAAAATTGACCAATGCAAAATATTATCTAATTTATAAGCATTCTGAGACGTTTTAAAAGCTCAAATGTTTTAGGCTACGGGTAGCCATATAACATAAAATGTTATTTGTTGAAATAAAATGTTATTTTATCCGCTACGCCCCTTTAAAGTTTAAATGTGCAGTCTTTTTGAAGATCCTGGATCTGCCACTGGTATATCTGTAGATACAAATTGATGACTAGTATATTGAAATTTTAGCGTCAGTCAATCCACTAAAAAGTGCAAAGCGGTATATAAATATATGAGAGGAATTCATATATGTAATTCAAAAAATATGAAGCCTTACCGTATTGTCTGTCTCAGCTTGCGTTCTTCTAAATTCGATACGCCTCACATTTAGTTTTTGTTCTGATATCTTAGTTGTTCGTTTCCTGTGATATAATTCTAAATTTAAAATTCAATACCGCAGATAAATGTAATAAAGACTTACTATAATTATTTTATCTCGTGCCTTTTCTTCCTAATGCTTTTATTTATAGGTAACCAGAGAAAACGTTCTTTGGATATTCATTAAACATCACATAATTTTTTTAGGTTTAAAGTGCCGCTGTGATGGTATATTCTGCGCTGCGCATCGTTATTCTGACAAGCACAATTGCAGATTCGACTATCAGACTGAAGGTCAAAACGAAATTCGACAAAACAATCCTCAGATAAAAGCCAATAAAGTCAATCATATTTGACCAATCTTTTGTTTTACTCGCACTCGCGCGGTCTCTCTCTCTCTCTTTAAATAGAGCTAACATCTAAACATCAAAAGCTACTAAGCTGACATGTATTCGTCTGTTTTTTGAGTTTCCGATCTACTTTTTGATCGCACCTTTTAGTCATCGCCGTGAACATTCTAATGTTTCCAACCAAATACTGTTTGATAAAACTCATGCTTTCAATACAGTAGGATGAAATATCTTTTTGGTCTTAATTTTGCGTCATTTGATTTTCATCAGTTTTCCATGCTATACGGCGCAACTCAATCGTTGTTAGACTTGTTGTTACCACGGATCTTTCTTTATATTCTTACAATCCACAATCCATTTGAAACCAAACTAAATAGAAAATTTAGATTGAAACTTTGTTATGCTATATATATGTTAGAAAATAGGGTACGATTCCAATTTTTCACTCTCATTTAATTCATCTAGAAGTATTTTCTAAATTATAACTTTAATGAGTTACATATGTATATGTATACTATTGAAGAGTTCAGAAATATACGTCGAAACATTGTTTTAATTCAATTATTTGTAAATAACTCTAATTCTTCTCTCTTTTATTTAACTTTTTCCTATTAGTAATTACTACATAGTATAATATTGTTTTTGTGAAGAAAAATATTATCAAGAAGATTTCATTGAAAATGTTAGATTCGTCGATTAAAATAGTTTTTAAGGAAGTTATTCTGTTTTGAATTGAATTGCCAATTAATATCTCTTAATGTTTTTTTAAACATTTGAGTTCACTTCTAAGTCACATCAAAAATGTGCATACTTAAGAAATTAAAGAAATTGACAACTCAATTATTATTATTATTATTGATAAAAAAATTATATCTTGATTGGTTTTTCTTCAAAATTATTTTTTTCGAAAAAATAATAATCTCATTCTCATATTTTAAATAAAATAATACTGAGACAATAATATCTAAGGAATTTTTTTCGAAAATTTTGTTGTTTAGAATAAACGCTGAATATTTTACAATACTCATTATACGAATGATTTTCTGTTATGAATTTTTCTATTGGCTGTTTAGTTCCATTGCGGTACACATTAATGAGCTAATGAGTTTTATATCGAAACGTTTTCATCCATGCCAATATATAGCAGTCTGATTCCAACTGCAGTGTAAATACCAAAAATTGTAACAAATATTATGTTACCTGCTTTTTTGTTAATTTTTTAAAAAAATCAACCATATTACTATCATTATTGCTACACATCATTTACGTACATATAATTTTGTGATATTTTCTTTTGTTTCAATTCGAGCTATTTCAGTGAGATATTAATTAATTAATTAATTTGTTAATTTCATGCAGTAAATCAGTATATCTATACTTTCTACTCATTACTTTTATTTAATCTTCCATATTATGTATAATTTACGTATTGGTGCATACTTCTACTTATTGCGTGCGAATTCAAAATTTATTTTCAATTGTTAGTTCTCTTCTGAGAGTATAACGCACTGCTTCATCCATTTCCTTATAGTCTTTACGATTGCAGTTTGGCTTGCATTATTTTTCATAATATTTATATCATAAGTATATAAATAATATCTGGTATATGATTCTCAATATTGGCTTCATTTGATTTACTTTTGTCTCTATTTGGACAATAAATAAAGCTTTTATTTAATTTCATTCAAATGTTTTGTTTTCATATAATAAAACAATGATTATAGTTGGAGAGAGAGCTATTGCATTTTTTGTTTTAAGTTTAAGAGTTAACGAAGTAAGAAAATTCAGGAATTTACTGGCAAGTAATTATATATAAGATGATATTGAATCAAAAATACGCTTCAAATTGTTAGTTATATAGTGCTGATTTATCAGCAATCTATTATTGTATCTGGCTTCTATACCTATATCCATATGGACCACAGGAAAAATATAATGGGGAAATCCATTTGATGTTTCATAGATTCTAAAGAATTAAAACATGGAGTTGCAATGTTACTGGTCCTTAATATTATTTTATTTGGGGAATACATAAAAATAAATTAAAATTACAAAAGGTTAATCTCGGGGGGGCTTTAACAGCTTTCGCTGATCGCGAAAGCCCCCTAAAAATGGTCACGTTTAAATATAATATTTAGAATTACAAGTTAATTAGCAAAATGATTTAGACTGGCCTTAATTCACGTATTCATTCAGTGAATACAATACAACACAAATTTCATTCATGATATTATGTAGGTGCCGTAAAAAATGTGTTTTTATATCAAAAATCAATAGATATAGTAGTAAAATTATCAATTTATGAGTATTATTATATTACTCCATATCTATGTTGCAATGTTAATTTTCGTGAAAATAATTTCTGATATTCCGTAATTGACCGTTAAAGTAACCCTCCAATTCTATGGAATTTTGTTTGTTAAATGTATCTGGGTCAATATCGCTGGCTGACTTTCGCAATATTGGGCCTGTTGCACAAACGAGAGTTAAGCTAGTCATTGGGTAAATTAGTCGTTGGGTAGAATACGTGGCTTGTACAT
>JAYMFX010042562.1:0-10049 GCA_036784945.1 Monocelis spectator
TGGGAAATAGTGGTCTCTGTAACCAAGTCTCGACCCAAATTCAATTTCTATTAAAAATACTTAACACGCGTATTACGGGTATGGGGGAGTTTCTAAGAGTGTTTTAAACAAAGTCTATAGGAGTTTGAAAACGTATTACAAAAAAGCCTTCTATCCTCAAAAATCCTAAAAGTAACGATTATATGTATTAACAGAAAATACTGATTATTTCACGCAGCATATGTTTCCAGTTGACAAACATAGTCAACGTCGCATATAAAATCTCACTTATTGATTCTTTATCAATTGAACCTGCATACCTATCTGATTCATATATTCTCTAAAAACTGTTTTAATTAAATATGTAACAACTATAATTAATTAATACCTAATATTTGAAGTATACACCTCCATGTACACTATATATAATTGACCGAGATACGATGTCGAATCGATCTGAATTTTATTTTTCACTAATTTTTCTTAAACTTTGCAAAATTTTAATCGGGGGATGTTACTTTATCATCAATTTTTTTTTAATTTGATGCTTGATGCTCATTTTAAAAGTGCATGCGTTATTTTACTGAATATATTGACCACATCGTCTTTATTCTATGGTCTTTATGGCAATGAGTGTTGAGCTGATGATAAATATACTGATGTATACTGAAAAGAATTGTTTGAAAACCAATGGATTTTATGTTTGCAATTTGCGAGTGAATGACGAATGAAATGAGAGAATTTCAGCCAATCAGCATTGAGGAACAATTCTGCATCCAAGAATTGATTGATTCTAATTGAAGTTAGTTCTAATCAATCATTCACCACTCAACTAAGCTTTGTTTTCAACACGCAGTCATGTCTCGCTGTGCGCGAGGCTTGTGTTTTGTATAATGCTGGAGAATATTCTGCAATTTTAATCATTTACTGCATAATTTAGCGAATTAACGAGTGCAGAATGGTGTAATACTCATGAGATGTTGCACTAAAGAATTAAAATTGTCATTCGAGAGTAATAAGAATAGCAAATTTATCAGGTGGACGGTTTTTCATTTCATCAACGATTTCAATCGAATCTGTAAATTACGATTAAAATTTCGTTTTACTTCTACTATATTACAATTTTTGGTAAAACTCATAATGCAAGAAACTGCAATTGCATATGAACCAGTGGATTCTAAACCAACTCACAATTTTTCTGATTTGAAAATGAAAATCAAAAGGAAGCCAGGGTGTAACAAGACGAGACAAGTGAAACATGAAGTAGTACTCTCGCAAAGTAATAATAATTCAGAGCACCTACCAAACAAACATTTCAAATTGAAAAAGTCTAAAGGAAATCATGAACTTGATATGAATCTTATGGCAAACGATCCATATACATTCGCCGTTAATGATGACACTGATATTCAAATTAAAAAGCCCAAAATGGATAATGTAAGTTTCTTTCTTAATAATTTATAATTAAAGGAAATTCTGGTAATCAATATATTAGAGAATTGTGGCAACTCAAATTGATCGCTATAATGTATTTCATTTCCAAAGCTTCATCATTATGGGGAATAAGTTTAAGATAGAATACCGATATCGAGGTCTTTATGTTCTTAAAGAGCTCTATCTTTTTTAAAGTATGATTCATCATACACATTATTAACTTCATAATTTAGTATATTATGTCATCAATTTAGATAATATTTGCGAAACATTCCTACTATAAGATCTCTTCATTTCTCTGCTATATTAAATTTCAATGCATGAAAATTACCCACTCATTCCTATGGAAATTTGATACAGCCTTTAGATAGTTGCTGCCTAATTCTAACAATAAGTAGAGCTTTTACTAAATAGGGATACGAATCTGTTTGATAAATTTATTTAAAATGATAACTATTTCACATATAGGTTGAACTTAAATATTGGATGGTTACGTCCAGCCAGAGGTAACTTCTGCATTCAGAGCTGATAAACCGTGTATGCAATTTTCTAGTTGCCCGTGTTTCTCTCTTTCTGCCTTGTGAACCTGTTGCTTAAGCAGGCAGTTTTATAGAAAGCAGTATTATTAATATCTCTATTTTTTGCTGTTAATCTCAACCATAGACTTCTAAACAGCAACATCTTGCTAGAACTGTTAAGTGAACTTTCCAATTCTATGGAAATTTCGACTTCCCTTGAATATTACGTAATCTCTGTATGCTCTTCATATCCAAAGGAAGTCTATTTCCATAGAATTGGTGGGTCACTTAACAGTCTTATTTAGAAGTTTGTGAATTTATCACAAAGTTTATTTATCAGCGTGTGAATTTCCATAGAATTCCCAAATATTAGAGATAATCACCACACACCAGAGCTAATCAGATATCAAATAAAGTTAGGTTGAAACATAAAACACATTGACCTTGTTAACGCCGAACTCCATTAGAAGCGCGGATTCTATTTACATACTAATCTAGCTCATACAAACAAAATAATTATCTCTATTTTCTATTAAGAAATAAAGATAAAAGTTTGCCTTTCTTTGATCGCTAATAAAGTCTATGGCATAGAGTAAATAAGGGGTATTTATTATATGGTCTATGGATACAAGAGTATTTATGATTCATTTTTACCTTTATTTTTACATGAAGTATGTCACCGGCTCATGCTAAATTTTTATGCTCGAAAAAACCGTCTGTTGTTGAATGATTAAAAGATGCATGAACTACATAAAGAACGCTTCACATCTCTAGACTGTGTAATTTAGACTGTTTACTTCTCAAATGTTCATGACTATCCAACCAAGTATTTTACCTGAAAAAATAGAAAACCAAATTATTTCAATTGGATTAATTTTAAAATTTACAGAATCGAATATCAACTAAAGAAGTGGGAGCAAATACGGTTTCTCTAAGCACAATGACAGATCCCAATTTTTTGGGACCATGTGATCCAGGCACGAATATAGTATTAAATGGTGTTGTTTGGCTGGAAACATCTACAGGTAAAAAATGCTTTGGTGTAATATACATATTTTAAAAGTAACAAAGTTGTTAAAGTTAAGTGGACTCTCCACTTTAGTTTAAAGGAATATTCGGGAGTTATTACAAAATTACGCTCTGGATTCGTGTAAAATATTATATCATCTAATTGTTTTTACTGTATATGCCAGCGTATCCTTATTTTTTAAGTTGTAACTCCAGTCATAGTCAGTCAAATTAATTCTTAATAAATCTTTTTGGTACTCTACTCTTCCCATTCATATATAGTTCAGTATATAATATGGTTTAACATTTATATCTTTCTTGTATCTATCTCTTCTGCATCCGAAATTTGAGCCTTTTAAAATAAATTTAAATTATGAATTGTTTGGTTTTAGATAATTTTCATGTGGGTTAAAAATTGCTTCTTTTATTAAATAGTGTTCTGAAAATTAAGTTTTGTTTTCATTCTTTTCATAAATAAAATATGATGCGGAATTATTGGGGCTATAAATGTCTTGTTCAATTTACAAACGGAATCTTAAATGAGAACTAAATTTATTTATTTTTAATTCAAAATATCTATTGTTAAAATAAAATTACTGTCGATCGATTTTATAAATGCAGTCAATCGCTTGATTATAAGCTATAATAATAGGCAGGCTATGCTTTTATGAATTATTGATTTGAATCTCTCTAAATATTTTTGTTTATGGAAACAGGCCAATGATGGTGTTAAATTTGCTTATATTTGTCCTTAAATAGCTGAAATAGAGCATTTTATTCTATTGCAGGTATTCTAGTTGTAAATGTGTCTTGGAGAGGTCGATCATACGTGGGAACACTAATGGATACGACGAAACATGATTTCGCTCCTATAAAGTGAGTCTCTTTCAGATTTCATTAACCAGAAGTTGCTTAATGATGTGTGTGATGTTTGCTGTTATAAGCAAGTAATAATCTAACAGATTGTACTGCATAATTGTGCTTTATTTTTTAGTCTACGCGATTATGTATCCCCAATAGAAACGGCTTTAAATCCTCGCGGTCGAAAACGTCGAAAATTGCGCGTTAGTAATTGGAGCAAGAAACCTAATAAACTACGCAGTCATCTATCATCCTCCAGATTCATGACCAATCCAAATGGTACAGTCCCTAATGCAGCCCAGCAACCCAACACTGTCCGCAATCTTGACGAATGTCCAATTGCATGTCCTCATCAGTCGTGTAGTAAAAAATTTGTTAATATAACAGCACTACGCTATCATATGAATCAATGCCATCCTGTGATAAAATCTTTAAAGCGCCAACGTCATCTATCTGGATCATCAAGAAATTTGTACGATGGTGTTTTCAAAAGTCCAATAAAAATCCCCTTACCTAACAATTCGTCATCTTCATTCATTAATCGTTGTCCACCCTTATCATCCATGAAATCTGAGAAATCAACTAATGAAGCAGCTACCTCGCCTCTCCCTCCGTCTTTCATTAATTGTAACAATAACTCCGTGCCAAGATTAGTTGATTCTGCTATTAGTCATGCACCGTTGCCCTCATCGATTATTCCGACCCATTCGAGTGACATTCCTCCCGTGACTCTGCTCAGTGGCAATCAGAATAGCATCACTTCCTCTTCGCCAGCCGGACCGGTGACACTCATTTCAAAAAAGTCAGATACTTCGCATCAGTTGATAAATGCAGAGACTGTTCTTGATTTTAATTCGTTGAGTAGTGGTCAACCATGTCCATCAACTTTACCCAATCTATTGACATCGGTTTCGAATAATTCTACTGTTATCATCCCATTACCGATTGCGCCTAACATTAGTCAATCAGCGAAACTATCTTCGTCCTATTTAATAGACGGTGTATCGCCCGTTTCTTCAGTATCATCGCTTCAAGAGTCGCCTAATGAAAAATCCTGTAAAGCAAATCGCAATCTATCGTCAACTTTAGATTCTTTACCTTTGCATTGTAATGGATATAATTTGCCATCAAATTCAGATAGTAGGGACCGCGCCAGTCCGGCATATTCCGATATTTCTGATTCAAACGATTGTCCAGCACCTGTGTTGGAAAAAGAAAGAACCGATCCTATCAGTGTTCCATCAACGCCGCCATTTATGACGCAACCACCTCCTCTTCTACCAGCAACTACGACACCTTCGAAAGAGAATGTCGGTTTTGCACCTCCAAGCAATAGTTCATTGTCCGAATCTTATAACTCTACGAATTGCTATTCAAAGAGCTCAAAACTGTTGCACAATCGACCGCAGTCATCAATAAATCGATCTTTATCAATACCTCAAAATTTATTAAACATCTCTCAGCATAATAGTCTAAATGTTGGTCTTAATGTAAACGGTCCATTAAATATGTCGATTCATGCGAACACTTCTAATAATCAGCACTTAGTCAATAAAAGAAATATTGAAAATGGTAAATCGACGAAAGTGAATCCTCCTCCTATTTTACCAGCCCCTAGTGATCAAATGCCGTCGATTTTAAATCCCGAATTTCGGCAAGCTCATTCTGGAAATTCCACATTAATTCCAGCTCATTTTCTTACGCAAGAACGGTATAAAGTTCAAGGTTAGTTATAGTAATTATTTTTCTAATGTCATATATATTTCTACAGTTAATTATATAATAGATAGTTGTTTTACTTTATAGTATTTCTTTTAAACTTTTTAAAAGAAATGCATAGTTTAATCTGCTTGTGTTATAATATCACTGCTTAATAACATTATTAAGATTGCAAATACACCCCCTGCGTATACATTTTCTCAGTTAGACTCTGTGCCAAGCTATATTGAATCACACTGAGTGCTTAATATTCTATTCAAGGCACTATCTAACTCAGTAACTATTGTATATAATAGAATATACTATGTTATAAAAGTATTCTTTTAGCTTTGTCGCGCCATTGTGAAGCATCATACTTTATTCGAGACATTCTCTTCTGAGTGATGCAATTACCTAGAGTCTGTTTAGTTATTAAATGGATGCCTTTGTCTCATCGTTGATTGAATTTTTATTTTCAATGAGTGACAATTTACTTATCATTCATTATTTAATTAGCGAGGTTGAATATGCCGTTTGTATAGATTTAGTAATCATTTCTATTCAATATGCTCATAAGCAAAACTATGTGGTGGATCACTTTTAATTCACGCAATTATAATTATAATATATTAATACAGACCGATTTAATTAGGTGGATCATCATACGTATATATATCTATAAATAATAGTAAAGACAATCGATAGATCGAAAATTACTTATTATTCTTGATAATTAATTTATTCAAGTACAAATTATTTACCAGTTTTTAATCAATATTGTAAATCACACAATAGGCCAGTTGTGAAGTCTGGAGTGACACTGGTAGGCAGAAATCTTTAAATTACGATAGATATCTTATATTGTATTGTATTGTATTGTATTAATATGGCATCAAATGTGCTTTAATTAATATGCATAAATTCTATTTTATGATATTTCAGGAAATGCTCAGCGACCTCATATTCGCAATCAGATCCATCCCAAATAGATTCATTGGAAGCTTTAAGAAGAAAATTGTTTTTAAGACCTCCCATTAGTTTCAGGTCCTTTCCTTCTCTTTTTCCATAATTATTCTGGCTATAAACATTAAATTGAAACTGAATTTTATCCGAGATGTTGTTAAAGATTGCTTTTTACTACTACTGCTATAGTCTCTGTGTGTGGTTTTGTAATCTATAGTATAGTAGTAGACCTATTGTTCTTTTAATTTCCTCACCGAAATTGTAAAAATTATTACCTAAATTTTTCACCTAAATTTATTCAAAACTAGTTTTTCTGTTCTTGTGTTTGTGTTTTTCGGTGGTTCTGCATTTCCTTTAAATTGTTAGTTTGTATCCGAATAATATATTGTATCGATGGCTTTAGCCAATGAAATTATGGCTATTATGGTGGTTTACATTTTCTTAAAAAGTAATTTACATTTTTAAAGTAATTTTTATTTGTATATAATTAGCTATTTTTTTATCAATGTAATATATCGTGTACATAATTATATTATACAATTAGGATTCTGATATTTGTGTATTATAGTTTTTACTGAGCTTTCACTTTTGATTCCAGTAGATGCTAAATCTACTTCCGTTTCATAAAAAAAATCCCTGCCGGTATCTACAAAAGTGACTACTAGGTTAGGGATGGAAAATCCGACCCTTAATGGCTTGTCAATAACAAACACTTTGTTATATTACAAATGGATTACCAACTACGGTACCAATTTTAAGAAGTTTGGAAAGTCTTATACTAAACAAAAAAATCGATTTTATTTTACTTATTCCATATCAAAGACCATTGATCCATAGAAATCGATTAATCGAGCCCATAACCGTCGGATTTGTTATTCCTTAATCTCACTTACGTTGCTATACGGTGCCTGGATGATACATCGATCAATCAATGTGTATAATTCGTTGTTTCAAAGAGCAATTGAATTATCCATTACTATAATTGGAATTTTTGTTTTTGGTGAAAATTATCTTTCAGCCCAAAATGCATTTCACTGTCAGTAGGTATATAATTATATAATACAGTATATTATTATGCTATACGTAGTACGCTATCGATCATGTCATGTAGAAACATGAATCGTCAGCTGCACCCCATTTAAATTGAGTGCGCTAACTAACTCTGCATACACACTGTTTTGAACTTGTGATAACACAGCCCGGATTTGTAAACATGTTACTCTTTATGTTGATTATGATTGGACTAACATTTTATCAAATATATATGAAGAATTTAATACACAATTTGTTTTATTTCATTTTCAATAAAACTGCAAAAGTATTTCAAATTATAAAATTAAATAGCCAGGCGATAAAATACTGCCCTATGGACATAATTATCCTATTCAATTATTGACTATAGTTATTGATTTTTAATGAGTTCCAAAATAAATCGCGGTTATGACTAATGTTGGTTGGCATAGTTAAATTATCGACTTGTAATGACTTGCAGCATGCATAAATAACTCCGATTCAGTTTAGCTTTTTAATTTTTATGAATTATATATAACGACCCCATTTTGTTCTGCAGTAGATAATTAAATTGGCAAATAATGATGAAAAAAATACCTCTATATTTTGCGTTACATATTTTTGAAGCGAAACTCCAGATTTTTGAGGTTTAATCTATCTATGTATTAAAAAAAATAACATTGGTTTTCCATGTAACTATGGAAATACAATTATAATAAGAGTTGTCTATGGGTTGTTCAAGGGCTGCTTTCATTAAAATAACAAAAGAGTACCATTAACCATGTCTTAAAATACCTATTAATTGTCACTGTTAGAAACAAATTAAGAAAACTGGTTGTTAACAGACACGATGTTTATTGAAGATATGCGTTTGTGTCAATAGTACTTGAAGCATTTTATCCATAACATTTATTTGAATATCCGGATTATGCAAATAATAGGTTAATAGGTTGATTTAAATGGGACGAAAACGGATTCTCAATTTCGTACGCATTTCCTATATTCCGCTTATAACAACATAATGCTATGTGACCCAATATAAATTGTGTATAGTGAGGAGGCTTCCTGATAATGAAACGATATCTGAATCCACATTTCTGCAAGCCCATTCTAGAGAGAGAGAGAGAGGGAGGGGTCCTCTACGATTCTTATCATTATGATTACGTAATCAGCTGGGCACAATTGAGAATGCGCTCTCTCTTACCGTGCTTGTGGCTGTCACCATTTCATATAAAATCGCTTGGAGCAGATTTTCACTGTTGCTTTGTTCCATCTAGCTCTTCTAAATCAAACACTTCCTTATTTAGTATAATATGGGGAGAGCAATACAGAGTGTAAAAGAAGTCAATAATATAGGCCGTATACATGGACGCCTCTATATTTAATAGCATTGATGCTATACTAATATAGAGGCGTCCATGCCGTATATAAATATAAGTGGGCAGATTAAAACTTAACCTATGACACCCAGTTTACCATATGAAAGAACTCTGGATGAATTTAATCAAATAGGCCTTTGAATGTATATGGTATAGATATTTAAATTATTTGCATTTTGCATTTATATTTGAAAGCCTTTTTATATAGAGATTTATTAATACGTAACCCATAATATTTAAAAATAGGCCGTTCACCACTCAAGTATTTGACGTGTTAAGGATCTAAACTCCTTCAATAAGCTACTTCAACGTTGGAACATGAATACCTATAGATATGGGGAGATCATAGGGAGGGGGTTGGGAGAAACCATAGAGAAAATAAATTATGCTGATAACTGTGTTAATATTAGAAAAACCAAGATAGCTAATTTTGAATTATAAAGAAACCAACAATTTGCAATATACAAAACATTTATTTTTTCAAAAAAACAACATGTCTTAAAAATCTAAGCACAAGACAAGAGAATATTGCCAAATCATTATGAAATACGCGTGCGTTACATTCGATAGTAATAATAATAAATAATGGGCTGGTACACACATTGCCAATACAATTATATAGTAAAGAATTCCCCCCTGAAGTATAGCATATAGGTGTGTCATTGAAGGGAGTAGTCACATGTGTATAGGTGTATGACATTGTCCTCGTAATGAATAAATTCTCAGGTGCATATAATAATATGAACGATCTAACACCGACTTTATTAAAGACTTGAACCTTACAGACAAACCTCATGGCTAGCGTGCAATCTCACTATAAATTCCCTGAACGCAGGGAATCACTACTACAAGAAACTATAATATTGTACTAAAAAAATCCAACCAACAGAATTTCGTATTAATTGCAATTCAATTAATACGAACATGGTTCACATTTCGTTTGTTTCCAGAGACTAATCAGACAATGAAAACAGAGCCAGACTAATCAGACAATGAAAACAGAGCCAGACTAATCAGACAATGAAAGCAGAGCCAGACTAATCAGACAATGAAAACAGAGCAGACTAATCAGACAATGAAAACAGAGCCAGACTAATCAGACAATGAAAAATTAATCAGACAATGAAAACAGAGCAGACTAATCAGACAATGAAAACAGAATCAAACTAATCAGACAATGAAAACAGATTCAGACTAA
>JAYMFX010042673.1:0-14743 GCA_036784945.1 Monocelis spectator
GAATATCATCAAGAACTGAAATAGAGTCGAATCAGAATATCATCACAGACTGAAATAGAGTCGAATCAGAATATCATCACAGACTGAAATAGAGTCGAATCAGAATATCATCAAGAACTGAAATAGAGTCGAACCAGAATATCATCACAGACTGAAATAGAGTCGAATCAGAATATCATCAAGAACTGAAATAGAGTCGAACCAGAATATCATCACAGACTGAAATAGAGTCGAATCAGAATATCATCATGAACTGAAATAGAATCGAATCAGAATATCATCACAGACTGAAATAGAGTCGAATGACCTCAAGTCTTAGAACTTTGAAATACTCTCTGTCTGACAAACCAGCGCTGGCGACCCGGGATGAAATGAATTGGACTTTCATCTGAGAGAACAACTGGAGTCCAATGGCAAGTTCAAGTCCCGGAGCTGACGAGCAACTTGACAAAGTTCTATTTTGACAGCATATTCATGACCGTAATTGAATTTAGATTAAAACTGAATAAAATTTCATGATTTCTTGTTTTCAATTAAAAATGGGCACTTTATCAGCTTCTGGGCCGATGAAAATGATTTTCACACACATATTGAATGAAAATGATTTTCACACACATATTGAATGCAAATAAATATGTGTGTAGATGTCAAACAATTTAAAAAAACAATTTAACTCTTTTTCAAGCAATTTCACTAGAAATCTCAATATGGAAGCATTAACTTCGGAAATATTAAATTATTAGAACATATTATTGTTATTATTTAAACAAGAATTAGATCGGTTTCGTTAAATAATATCTGAACAAAGAATGGTTATAGGTCCCGATGTCAGTCAAGACCTTACAATGAAGCATGGGGTCCCCCCCCCCCAAGGATCAATACTTAGACCATTGCTCTTCATTATCTCTACTATCTACTTATTGTCAGGAGGGATAATAAGCTAAACAACTATCTCACCAAATATTTCTCCAGATATCACTTTTATCTCTGAGGAATTATCTTCAGTCCGAACAATGGGTACATCACTGGGATGTATTTCTTCACTCACAGGTTCGTTAGATTTACACTTGAGGGAAGAAAATATTGACATGAGTTACAATATAATCAACTTATAAGATAAAACAAAACCATAATAACATGATCACTCTCCTCTATATAAAGGAATCCATTTTACTATAATTAATGATTCGATCAATTAAATGATAACTAGCGCATTAAAAATAGCGCATCATATCATAACTAACAAGAGATAGGCAGTCTAAAAGTACTTAATTGTTTCGTTTCCAAGAGTCTGAATGAATATCAATATCTAAGGAGACGACGACAAATTACTAATAACTAAATGGATTCTTATTTCCCAAATCCCTGTGTAGAAAGAATATTGATTGTATATAAAACTATTTTAAGAACAACGGCTAACATTATTGACGCCTATAATAAAAATATACGACAGAATTCATTGTTAAATTCTGTTATATCCATATATAAGCATAGGAAAATGACAATCCTCATCAGTACATTCATTCCAGGGTAGGTAGGGTAGAATGGAATAAGAAATTATTGATTATTTTGTTAGATAAGATGTTGTCAGTCGATAACAATGATCACATACAAAAAATGAAGTTTCCATTGTATAGTGAGAATGAATAATAATAGTCTGATACATTTTCAACCAGAGAGCGCTGAAATGATGAATACAAAGGCTATAACAAAAAGACAATCTCAATGGAAAATATGCCTATAGAAAATACCAATATCGATCGCTAATTCCCAGAGAGGAAACTGAAAATCAATATTGTCAATGCAGACTTTTTCATATTCAAGAAATTTAAGACAACAACAACCACAAAATTCATTCTTGTACAAATCCCCACCGATAACATTATGCTGATATCTCTTACTTCCAGCGGCATATTAATCCACAGTTGAAAGCCTTCCATAGTTCCTCCTTGCTCGTACATACTGTTAGAAGGCATCTCGTAGTGCACGAGGCCTTTTCCACAGGAGAGTAGCTGAACGGAGCCACCTTTCAATGTCCCATGCTGTCCAGTTGTATCTTCATGACTGACCTCGCCATTTACCAGATAACTTAAAACTTCCAGACCGGCATGAGGATGATCAGGAGCACCGATAGCTTCTTTCGCAGAGAATTCCACCGGACCTACATATTATGGAACCGTTTGATCAAGATTCAAGAATTTTATAATATTCTAAATCAACAGTATAAAGAACGATTTAAAAACTGTAATCAATAATGAAGAACATTCGATTTCTTGTTTAAGTACAAGAAATCGAAGAAGGAAGAAGCAGACATTCGGCCTGAAAGTAATGCCTGGACAGAACTTGCTTTGTATTATTTTATATTCCTCTTTAAAATGAAATTCTTTTTCTATATTTTAGAGGAAATAAAAGCACTCTATATTATTATTATAAATTATTTATTCATTAAGAAACCATTCAACCTATTATAGACAATTTTTTAATTTGTTTTCTATCTGTAGCAATTTATATCTCACAAAATCTATAGGTCTTATTAAAAGTCTGATACAAAGAATGCAAAATATATGGACTCCATTATCAACAATTAATGTATTACATCATTAGGACTCTTCATTTTTCAGTTAAGTGGATAAAATTTTACTATGAAGAAGCAACTTATCATAAGGGAAAGTGCAAAATAATACAATTATTAAATGTAAGCTTATTATTTTTTATTAACAATTTTGCAATGGATAGCTTACCAATATGATCAACCATAATAAAGGGGTCAGCTTTAGCAGCTTTAGAAATCACATGTCTGGTAGGGATTCCTGTGTCATCTGCATTGATGACTGGGGTTTGGACATTATTGGCTGAACATAATTTCGGTTGCATTCTGCTCTAAATATCCAAATAAGAGCAAATCCTACTTAATATAATTTTAATTTATATATATAGATTAGATATATATAAAGAACAGTCCGATATAAACAATTCAAATTAATTATAGCAAAATAATCAATTAAAAAAATAATAGAGAAACTTATTATATGATTTTAGTCCTTGGTAACTGCCCTTGGTAACATTAGCCCTTGATTATTATTTTTTAATTGACTGTTAAAATGACCCTTCAATTTGATGGAAATTTAACCTTTGCTTAGATACCACACTTTAGATCCCAGGTAATGCTAAATTTCTATAGAATTAGAGGATCACTTAACACTACAACTACAGATAATTGTATTTACCGCTAACTACGGGAGCGGTCTATTGACCATTTTCTTTGATATTTCTGAAATTATTATTTTATATGATCTTTTAAGTATTATAACTAATATAATTGTTTAAATTTAGCAACATAACATGTTACATGTATAGAAAATAGTCCATATCATAATATTATCCAGTGTCCAGTATTCTACATGTAAATAGGTAATAAATTAACATCAAAGCAATTTACTGTCAATAATGTTTATTCAAAAGTGTGTATCATAATTGAATGGTTTTAGCAATGGAACATGTTATGAAAATTTAAATAAACAATAAACATCAACATAGGTACATAATATATAAGGAATCAGGAAACAATTTCCTGTCAATAATATAACATGTTCATATTTATGTCTCAGTTACCTCCATAGCAAATTCTACAACATTTACCGCACACTGGTTCATGACAACCAATGCATTTTATTAGACGTTTTGTTTCCATTGCACATACCTTTACACTTCCTTTGAGTACAAAACAGGTCAGCTTTTGGATTCATTGCTGGCAGTTGATGATGACGTCTATTAGGTGTGTCCTTGATCATTTTGTCTACCAGCTTTTGTATGAACTTTCGGCGACTAATTGATGAATCATTTAGTTCTTTGTAAATTATTCATGCATTGCAAATGGCCATATCTACAATGTTGTAGAATACATACATTGGCCACCGGCCAGAAGCAGATTTAGTAGAGTATTTCTTCTTAGGATTGCTATCACTAACTGGTATCTGTACATCCTTGTGAAGCAATGACAAAAGGAGGACCGATTTACTTGGCTTACATTGACAATGTGTCAAGATAAAATCGTCATTATTTGTCTTCAAAAGTTTAGTTTCATGAAGTTGAAGTCTTTACCCTACTACAGGTGGTATCTCTTGTTGATTGTGTCTCAGTACCCAACAAACTGATTCCTTTTTCTTAAAGGTTTTAGGCAAGTTCTAGTGATGTGAAATAGTTGTCCATTGACAAGTGATATCCACCACCTTCTAATGGTTCAATCAATATAATATAGCGGTCTATTATTGACACACTGCATTGCAGAAGGTAGTCAACATAATATAGCAGTCTATTGACTGCTGCAGTAGTTAATGGTAGATAGGACAAATATCTATACATAAAATGATACAAATAAAAAAAATTATTAGAGTTTATAGGTCTGTATAAATAAATAAAAGTCACACAATGTTTTATCTAAAAAATAATTAATAAGGTAATTATACTCATCAATACATATCTTCTGTAGTTGTAGTGTTAACAGTCATTACATTCATCTATGATTTATTATTTGAAAATAAAATTTCTGTGATCATAAATTTATTTTATGTTTTACTAAATGATATAAGAAGCATTCCAAGGATTGATAATAAGACTTATTTATCAATAAAGTATTTATGGATAGCGAAGTGATGGATCATGTCAATGTGTTCATATGGTCTTTTTACAATAGATCCAAATGATTATTTTGATATTTGAAATATAAAGCTGCTCCTAATCAAAAGATCTATCAATAATTTAGACCCTCAAAACTATTACATTTTCAAATTTGCTTAACAAACATGAAATAAAATCACCTTGCACTCATTTTCTGTATCTATTTATAAAATGAAGCTTTCTGAAAAGTTTATAATCATTGAAGAAGAAAAAATGATGCAGCTTATATGAACAAAATTGTAGCAATTCATTCTTAAAAATTAATAAAGAGAAATTATTAAATTTTAAAAACATGTTTTTATATATTTTTATATAATAATAATAATCTGATAAAGCTTATAAAACTAAAAATAGGCTGAACATGTAAAAATAGCAAAACATGTTGAAATAATATGCCCTGAGAGATTACAATAAAATTGAAATTTTTATTTGCAGAATATGACAACCATTATAATATAAGTAAATTTATTGGAAAGTTCAGATAAATAAATATTTAGTATAATAAATAACTGCTCTTTACTAAAACATTAAATAGGAAAGTTTTAGTTAATTATACCAAGCATTAATAAATTAAAGTTATATTAATCATAAAAAATATTTCATTAGGCATAATTTAAATGTTTTTAAAATACATTTGTACCTAATTTTCATGGCATAGAATCACGAAATATATTGATCCACAATTAAATTAAAAAATAACCATCAGAGTGCTAATATAATATGAAAAGCTAGAATAAACACCAAACATTCATAGTTAAAATTTTAAAATGGCTCACTTTTCGTCAAGAGAAAATTTTTTTATAAACTCGCGAGACAATCCGCTAAAATCATTTATAACTAATTTATTGGAAATTATAAGGGTATAAATTATTCTAAACAAAATGTATGTTAATTTATATCTTCTTTGTGTAAATTTTAAATTTACAACAACAGAGCCAAAAATATAATGCACTAACTGAAAGGAATGTACAGCAGTGGTTATGAATTCATTTTATTAATTAAAATTTAACCTTATTAATTTCAATCTCAATTATTTTGTTTTAAAATAATCTATGGACATTAATATTTTCATTGTGAAATAGCAATATTATCATGTTAGAAATTATTAATTATCAATATCCCAATTAAATCGCTTTCAAAAACTTTTTATTCCAATTGTTAATTTAGAGTCCAGTATTAAAAACCAAAATTTGAAGCATTAAACTCCATGTACTCCTATTTTATTAATGTTTCCATATTTTAACTTTCTGTGTTTTAAAAATAACTAACCTTTTTCAATTTAATTTCTTAAATCACATTCATAATCTCTTCATTAAAATTTATGCTATCAATAATAATTGATATCTACAATACATGTAACTTGTAATACTTTAGGGTTTTTGGCTATTTCATAGCTATTCCTTTCTCATAGAAATTGCATTTGCATTAGAAAGTTAGCTCATATCTAAGTCTACAACTAAACTAGATCATTGCTACTTTTATTTTTGTATTTACATTGTATGCTTACTTGATAAATGTATGACATCTAAATGATCAAACTTAAAAAGTCATTTAGCAGATACAGTTCATCCCCTTAAAGTTATTTTGCTCCATCCCATAATTATTTTTGAGGCTATTTATATAGCATTATTTTAATTAAATCTTTTTTGCATATAGATAACATCCATTCAATACCACCTTACATATCAGTTTAGTTGCAAAAATATGCTTTCTAGTTTAAATCAAAACTTAATAAATTCTGTAATAACATTAAGATTAACCAATACAAATAAACATGTGTCTCAGAATTATATCATATATTAATATTTATAGATATAATTCATCTACACTGCAAATAAAAATGACTATTTAATCATACAATTTCATCATAACTTGTCACTTTCATACCGACTAATAAATAATGGCTAAATATCACTATAATTTGTTCATAACTAGTTGCTCATATCTAGCCGACTAGATAATTGATAAAATTGCAGCATATCAAGTCAAATTAAAAACTAGCCGGCTAGATAATCGAATCCCAGATAATCATATAAATCATGGCATAACTTGTCACCTCTATAACTAGTCATTTTTATTTGCAGTATAATGAATGAAGTAAAAATGTAGGCTGTGTCTTCATATAGGGAAGTTCCCTATATGAAGACTTAGCTCTCAGTTCTATAGGGAAGTTTTTTAATTCTAACATGGCCCCATATTATTGTCCAGTGACCTAATTATCCTATGCTTTTTATAATAAGTCTTTATTTGTTTATGAAACATTTAACATTAACTAGCTAAACTAATTGACAAACTTCTTGAAATCATATAATAACCTCTTTAATAGAGGTTTTCTAACTTCCCTATAGAACTGAGAGCTGAGTCTTCATATAGGGAAGTTCCCTATATAAAGACACTATGCACTAAATATATTTTGTAAAATTCATAGACTTCATGCTGTAAATTTAAAGAAAAGTCAATTTAACATATTTGTCACCACTAGCTTTGATAAACAGGTTCTACTGATATACTCGAGTAGCACATGCCTTCTTTTATTGATCAGTTTGTTGTATGATGGATTATTATGCAAAATTATTGTAATATTCCATAGTTTAGAATTACACTTTTGAAATATTGCTAAATGATATAGAAACTAAAATACAAATATCAGTTAGGTACTGACTTTTTGAAATATTTGCATTATCCTATGCATTGTAATGTAACTTAAATGATCAAATCAAGTTATTGTTATTGTAGATCTTACTAATTATGTTATTATTTTAATGCTATCTTTTGTTTTAAATGCTTTGTTTATTTATACTACATGTTTTTACTGTATAGTGAAAATCCCTGGAAAACATAAAACATAATTTTTTAATCATTTCAGAATAAAAAATGACAGATTTTGAATTAGATGGAGATTTGAATGATGAATTTCAAGAAGAAGATGGAAAAGAAGTTACCATGGATGATATAGATGACCCTGTATGAAAAGTTTTATATCAAAAACTTTTTTGATTTTTAATACTACAGTTTTATGTATAATTTTTAACAATTTTGCTTTAAAGGAATTAGAAGCTATTAAACAACGAATGAAAGAGATGGAGGCAGAAGCAAATAAACTAAAAGATCTTCATACTTCCTTTGACAGCAGCACATTATCAAGTAATTGTTATCCTTCATTCCCATTATAACATATCTTTTAAATATGAAATTTTAATTAGTTACTAGTTTCTTCACATAGAAAAAGTAAGAAGTTTACTCTCTATATACTCTATCATATTCTAAATGTTATGTCAGCTAATGTAATTGACTTTTGATCTTATAAAGAAGCTTTATTTACACAAATTTATTTATTAATAAATGATCTAACATGTAATTAATTAACATTTTTTAAAAGCATTATTTTTGTTTTTTCTCTTAATCAAAGATTGTAATTGCTCAACTAATTCTAATAATATATTTTGTTATTAGCTTTATCATTTGATTCATACGGTAAGAAACAATAAACTGTTAAGGCTGAACTGTTAATTTTTATTATCAATTCAGTGATAAAATTGTTTAATTGATTTAATATAAGCTATTTATTGGCTCAGCCGATTTTCTTAATGAAATTTCTAGCTATTTTCTCAATTAAGTTTTTTTATTAACCTTTTGCAATCTAATGTGTAATTTATTATGTTTTCATAAAATGCTATTATAAACAATTTCCATCGAGTCTTATTATGTACTTATTCAGTAAAACACAATTGCTATTCATAGTCTATGAAAATTCGTTTTGATGAATGTAATTAAATTGATTACATAATATGAAATTTTTGGTTGCCAAGAATTCGATTTCTGGTGTAAATACTAATTGTAAGTGTTCATGAACAACATGTAAGAATGAGTGTTAAGTACATTGTTAGTTGTATATTTAATACTCATTCTAATTTAGTTCATAAAATTATTATTTTTAGAGGGTAATGCTTCACTACCCACTGATGATGAAAAAGCTGAAGCAGATTTGCGGTCAGTTTATGTTGGACAAGTAGGGATCATAATTATAATTATTATTCTTGAATTTACCTTTATTTAACACAATAAAATTACTAGTCTTCTGATCTATGTTAAATTTTCTTCTGCTTATGTATTTTGTTTAATAAGACAAAGCCTTTTGTCAAATTTGGTCACACATTATACTTTCTAATGAAAAACAAACAATGCCGTGTCAAGACATCAAAACCTCATTGTCGAAGATTTAAGCATGAAATAATTCACGATCTACCAATTTTAACAAATTAAAAAAACGTATTTTAGGTTGATTATGGTGCGACAGCTGAGGAATTAGAGAAGCATTTCAGTGGATGTGGAGCAATTAATCGCATCACAATACTTTGCGACAAATTTACGGGTCATCCGAAAGGCTTTGCATATGTTGAATTTGCAGATAAAGATTCTGTATCAGCCGCGATGGCTCTCGATGAATCAGTGTTTCGTGGTAGACAACTTAAAGTTGTTCCAAAAAGAACTAACGTTCCGGGAATGATCCGCGGTAGAGGAAGATTTCGAGCCAGAATGAGTCATCTTCATGGCGGTCGTGGCTATAATCCCTATGGAAGGCCGAGATCTAGATCAAGGTTTGTTTACTTTTAAATTATATTTAATGCAATCCTCCATCACAAAGTTTTATTTGAACCAAAAGCTGCTATGTTTGTTAATTTTAAATATTCTCTCTGATATTGAATATAGACAGATTTGTCTTGACATTTATATTTCATTTTTTAGACGTCGTCCTTATTATCAGTCGTATTACCCATATTAAAAGAAAAGATACAAATGAAGAAAAGAATTAAAAAAAAATACAAAAGAGAAAAAAAACAAAAGAGAAAAAAAACAAAAAATGTAAAAAGAGAACGAATTAAAATAACGCTATAACTCCTCATGTATTTTAATTCACCTATTGTTCTAGTTTTAACATAACCGTGTTCTAGTTTGTGTTGTTTTCAAATTTTAGGACTTGCCACTTATCAATTGTTGAAGTCATTTTCTGCAGTGTTTGTAATGCAAAAAGCATCGTCATGTGTTTTACTCCTAATGTAATCATTGTATATAAATCAATTGGGTTATCATTTTTCATTGTTGTTTTCATTTATATACCAATTAATTATTTTGATATTCAATATATGCATCTCATTAATGATTTAAATGTTAGTTTGTTAAAACTGAGTAAACTTTTTAGATTTAATCAATGTGCAATTTGTATTACCAATTAATTGAATCAATGATTCAGTCCCTGCAATGATTATAGTGAAATTTCGAGAAAAAAATTGCATAAATCTGTTCAAATTTAAGCATACTTTATAAGTTAATGTGTGGTTAATAACTTGGTTAGACCGCAGAATGACTCTTAAATCTACTTGGCATTGAAGAATGAAATTTTAAAATTGTGATTTATCACGAACTACGAAAATGAAATGAGTTCATTTCCTGCTGCGGATAGCAGGTGCTAACTTTATTAGGAGTATACTAAAAAGAATATTATAAGTTTGCATACTAAGAAAGTTCCTTGAAAGATTGATGCAATGTTTAGTCGCATGGATCAATGGTCCTTTTTATACGTTGAAATTGTAGGGTGTAATCATACACAATTTGATTAGCTAAACTGAATTATGGATTTCTTAAATTGTTATTCATTAAGCGGAGTTTACATAATGCAATTTTTCATGCAATGCAACTTAATGTTTTTACACGAAGAGTTACCTTACCTTATTTATTCAGATTTTGTTTATCTAATTAAATTTTTAAATCTACTAAGACACTATTTACATCACCACATATTTTAGTAACGAAAAATTAGTTAGTTAATCTTCAAAATTTATGACATGCGGCCATTTAGTATTCTTGTTTTCATAGCATATTGTTTTCTGAAATGTGAGTCATATTTAATAACTCTCGAAGCTAGAGAGGAAATATGTTTCTTTGACCGAGTAAAAGCTGGATCTCGATTGACTTTATTGTTTGAAGTTGCTGAAGGTGGTCAGTTGGATGTTGATGTCAAGGTAAAAATGTCATTTTCTAATATTCTATGTAAAGTATAATGTTTTAAAAATATTCTTCTGTTTTGTGTAATTAATTAAATTACTATAATTTCAAAAACTGATTTTTAATGCTATAGAAAAATATTAAAATTTTATTGATTATTACTCATAACCACCTGGTTAAATAACAGAAAGAGAGTAAAAAAGGATAAGAACTTGATAACCAACAAAAATAGAATAAGTTCTATATGAAAAAAGGGTGGAAATGAGGAGAGGAACTAGCCACATTCTGAAACAATCTTCTTCAATGATAGTCAAAAGGAAAGAAAGAACATGAACATATACATATAACAAATAAAAATACTTATGTTTGGAGATTTTAGTTTATTTTTGAATCTATTAACCATTGGGGAATTTCTTGAATTCTTTATACTCCATCCCGCACATCCATCCACCCATACAAGTTAGTTTCATTGCTTATACTATTACAGATCTTCCTTCCAGATAAATTTAAAAAATCTAATTTGAGACTTAGAAATTACAGACTTGATTATCTAAACTCTAAAATAAATCATCTTTTTTATGATATGTTTATCCAATACATGTCTGACATATCTTTTTAAAAGGTAAATATGTATGAACTTTTTATATAATATAAATTTATAGGAATTTTTATTTATTTTCAAATTTGATTTTAAGCCAGGTAAATTTCAATGGTATAATTATTTAATTCATATGAAAATTTAGTATATTTTGATTTATTTTTTTAGGCCAGCCTTCAGAAAAATCAAACATGGAATTATTTAATAACTAATTAATGTCCAATTAGGATGATATTACAGATTGATTTCAAATACTTAGTAAATTTAAAAAAGGATTTTATTAATATGATGACTACAAAACTAAAAGCTAATAATTCCATGAATGAACAAATAAATGAATTAACCAGTTTTAAATTAATTCTTCATCTTAATATTTTATATAATGTTTACAATTTGTTATTTTAGTTACTTGGCCCAAAAAATGATATATTGCAAGAAATGGTAAAAGAATCTGATGGTAAAATTATTTATAAAGCTAATGATGATGGAAAATATACCTATTGCTTCAGTAATAAAATCAGTGCTATGACTCCCAAAATCCTGGCTTTTTCAATGGATATTGGTGACTTCAGTCCTCCTTCATCTGGAGATTTAAATAATGGTAAAATTTTGTAAAATATAAAATTTTAATGCATATAGCTAAATGCATAAGTATTTGAAAAAAAAAAATTGATTACATTTACTAATGCCACATACATATATTCAAATATTCATTTGCTAAAAAATTAAAATTACAGACAATCAAATCAATTTAAATGAAAGAACTCAAGTAATTACCCTGTTATTAAGTTCAGTATTCCTGCATTGGAATTTAAACTTTATTATTACATATTTGATATAGAATTATAGATTTTTATTAAAATTCCCAGATTACATCTTTTTTCAGAGAAGTATTTTAATCATGAAGAGTAAATATAAATACTGCTGAAATATGCACAATGCTAACTGTGCGATAAAATTTTTAAATAGTCTAATTGTGTGACAATAAAAGTTTGACTATTTAAGGATGTCCAATGATAGTGTTGTTAAATAATCATAATTAAAATATGAAAATAATTAAGTGATGTATTGGTTGCTGATAACTTAAAAATATGTAAGTTTTAAAAACTACTAGTCTTTTTATAAAATAAATGTTGTCTTTTCAAATTTTAGATCATGATAAATTGGAATCCATGATCAGAGACCTTTCAACATCATTAACTGCTGTTAAACATGAGCAAGAGTATATGGAGATAAGAGAAAAAGTGCATAGAAATAGTAAGAAATTATCTTCGATAATATATTATGATATAGTGTACTAAATACTTACTTTGTTAGAGTGTAAGGAGTTAAACATAGTTTTCTCCTATGTATTTCTATTAATTATGTAGATGTTTTGTTTAGCTTTAATTTGTTAGATAGCGTAAATCTAGCAACAGGATTATCAGCTAAGTGATAAGGTTAAAAATGAATGCTTGTACATTCTCCAAATCGGTCATGCACCAGTATTATCACATGAAATCTATCCAGGTCGCCTACAAAGCCCTAAGATTTTGTTCATCCTCTTTTAATTATTTTATCATTACTATTTTGTGTAAAACCAATTAAGAACATTCATGTAATGAAATGAAATTATCTTTGTGGATATAAAATATTTCAGCAATGCAATTCTATTTATTATACGAATATGAATACGACAGATAACATCTTTCATTTGAACTTGCTATCATGAGCTTGTTTATGTAGCATTTATTATTATATTAACTTCTTTAAAAATAAACCTGTATTATTCAATGTGTCTTGCAATCAACTTCCTGTCATGCTGGGTGGCAGATTTTTAAATAAGTCACGCTTCAGTATATTGTTCTTATAGTCGTGTTACTGGTAGTGGAAATATTAATTACTCTCCCTATGAAATGTGAAGTATAGAAAATGCACCCCTATAAATAATGTGAAATATTAATTATTTATGTCTCTTTCTGGGAAGGTATTTCGATTTTTCCATTATAGAGATATATTAATGTGTGTAGTTGTCTTTTGTGCCTTTCTATTCTTGCTTTATGTGAGTGTACTCGAGTCTATAATGTTTTATGTTACGAGATTATGATACATTTATACACAACTAAATGTCGAATACACTCATTTAGTTGTGATTACAGATGAAATATCTATCAATCATCTAACTGGTAAAGTTAACTAAATAATCATTCAGTTCTTTTCAATTTCAAATATACGAGAATTTTTGTTTAATTCATTTTAGTTAATGACAGTACAAACCATCGTGTAGTTGTATGGTCCTTCTTCGAGGCGGTTCTCTTACTAACCATGACTCTCGGACAAGTTTATTATTTGAAGCGATTCTTCGAAGTTCGGAGGATTATTTGAATGCCATTGTTTTCTATATCAATATATTTATTCTGTATGTAACCTATTATTTTAACTAATTTTATGACTGTTTGTCTAGAAACTATTTGGTTACTTATTCTATCGTCCATTTTATGTCTTTAAAAATTTTCATTGTAATATTTTTTCATTCTGTGTTCATCTATGGATTGGTGATTTACTCTCTCTCTCTTCAAATTGATATCAAATTAGTGACTCTTCGCGCATTGATTCGATTTGTGTGTGGATATAACAATTAAATTTTAATTAAATGTGGTTTATAACTTTTACAAATTAAAGTAATAGTTCTTTAAATTTATTTTTAATATTTTATTCAAGTTCTAAAGCAGCTAAAATTTTAGTAAAGGTTTTTATTAGACTTTTAAATAAATAAATATATAGCAAGTTTATTGGTTTTATTTTTTCCAGGAATGAAATGATTACTCGATTCAGTAAATTTCTGTGAATATTTGTAATTAGACAATATGATATAGCAAAGTTATCTGCAGGTATTCATTTTTTTCTAGCACATAATGTCTGTGAATTAATTTATATTTACTACGTATTCCTATAATTTGTTTGTCAAAAAAGGTAATATGTATTCAGTTATGAATTCTTGCTTGTAAATTTTTATTTTATTAAAATGCGGTAAGGTCTATACTATTAATAAAAATATTTGTGTTATGTTATCTTTACTTTTCTATCATTACTTGTCCATTAATTAGTACATAAGTTATTTTTAAATAATTTTAACCACATACAAATATACTGTCTATTTATCATCTTGTAAACTGACAGTAACTTTCCCGGTATTATAATATGTACATACATATTTAGTTATCTAATTATATAAAAGATGGCTTCATTTCCTGTTACATTTTAAAGAAAATAGGCAATGGTACAGTGAAAAAACGAGTAATTAAAATGGTTGAAGGTATATCTCCTTATGAGGGCAACTATGATTACCCTAACCTGCTTAACAAATACAAAATGAAAACTCAAATATCGGCGTCTCCAAATGTGTAAGAATCCATTCCGATGAAGAGCACCCGCTTAGAAGCATCTTTCCTCACAGAAATACCACGACGCGAAATAAATCTACGT
>JAYMFX010042784.1:0-14742 GCA_036784945.1 Monocelis spectator
CGATGTATACAGATTTTAGCTTCTCAGTTGGTAAATAATTCCTGAGCTGGCGAAGTGGAAACAATCTTCTGCTTGCTATTTTTTCAATAACATTTATGTGTGAGCTCCAGTTTAGTTTGGAGTTAAGAGTGACCCCGAGAATTTTCATTGTGGTGAGTTCTGATGTTGAACGCTTACGATGTATGGTGAGTTTCTGCGTTTTGTTCTCATGGGTTTTAATTGGGTAACTTAACTCTTCGGGAAATGCAGTTGGGAAAAGCGGATGAATGATGTGGGAATGGTCCGTAGCTGATTGAGAGAATAATTTAATGTTTTCACGGTACCGTCTCATTGTGAGGTTGTTAAAGCAGCGATTATACATAGACAGTTATATGAACATATTAAACAATGAAAACGTTTCTACAATTTTTCCAAGGTTGTTACGCCTTCTTTCAATAACTTGCCAAAACATGATGAATTGACCTTATTAAGGAATTATAAAACGTTATAAGACTTGAGGATTTATTTGGCATGAACTCTTTTAGAACAATTTTTCACGATAGTGGTAATGTGAAGATTGAACGCTGATTGGACGCTGCAATGGGGCTGAACAATCTTCTGTTACCCATGCATTACGGGTACCACAGTCATAATGAAAATTGAGTGCGACGACCAGTGGGGACCATTGGGAAGCACACATCGGAAGCCAGGAGTTAAAGAGTGTTAAAGAGTTAAAGAAATACGTTTTTTATAACAGTTTAAAATTTCGACCATCGTTTCTATTAGTGGAAAATGCAATTGGAAATGAATTTTCTTTGATATTGTAGTTATAATTATTATTTATTTATTTCAAGGACTATAACTACCTACTCTAATAGTTATTTTTAAAATTTATGTTTCTTTTATAGAATTCTGAGGTACCACCAATCTAGTACCTCAGATTAAAATATTTATTATAATAAAGATTTTTAATGGAATAAATTTATATTCAAAATTAATTCAAATACGTGGTATATATTATGCATGCAATGTCAAAATAAATAAATGTTTTATTTTCAAAATAAGTTTTCAAATTAAAGATCATTAAATTAATCATTCAAAATAATTTCATTGAACATACTGCCAGTGGAAAATTCAATGCGTGACTCTCCTTTTAATTAGAGGAAATTCTTATAAAACTGCAAGGCGATGCCTTGATGAATTTATTTATCTTTCACAGAAATTTGTTTTACTATTTTTTCAAAAACAATTCTTAGCTAGCATAAGGTATTATGTTATTGGTATGCTATAATAATTAAATATTACCTTATAAATATTTATGAGGCGAATTTGCTAAATACATTCCGGAATGTATCACACGGGTACATAAAGTTATAATTCATAAGATATTTAAATGAATGGTTAAAGCCATTCATTTGAAGATTGTTTTGCAGAAACACTCAAAAACATTCCCTTATTATAGGAATCTATTTAATTAGATTGGTATGTCGTCAAATGTACCTAATCAAAAACCATTAACTCTGCGTCCACATTATGTGAGATTTTTTCATGTGTTTAATAATAAAATGTGTCTTTTGAGATTTTAAAATGTTTAACTTCTCTCGAAAATCTTATATTGTGGACACCTTCTCGCCTATGGGATTTTATATTTTAGAAATTTGTTTTACTAATGAAAGAATACTGATTTGTTCGATTTTTCTTACTTTTAAAGATTTTGTTAAGAGCAAACAATAAATGCGTATTTATATATTCGGGATCGAGCGAGCATATGCAAGAATCGTGCCATTTCTTTGACAAAAATGTTAAGGATCGACCTGCGTACGGTCGACCTTTTAAAGAGCGTATCTTAATTCTATTTTAAGGGATTTTCAAAACAATATACGCTTCGTTCACAAATTCGATGTTCATCGATACATTCCAGTCATGCGATATTGCCTGGAAAAGCCCTGCATATATGGTAAATAAAATAAAATTAATGAAAACGCTATGTTGTTTTAATTGTTTATTTTTTAACTAAATGTATTAATTTAAAAAGGATTTCCTTTCATCTCCCGTTTCTCAATAAATTTTGTTTCGTAGTTGATTAATTAATGTTATTATATTATTGTCAATAAATATTATTATGTAATAATGAATAAACTAAGTTCAATGCTACATAAAATACTTATGAGGCATTTCTTTACTTTTTTCCATTAGCCTTAACTCATTATTTCAAGTATTTAGATATTTATTTTAATAAATTAGGGATGTAAAATGTTAAATTATGTTACACTAAATCTACACTGACAATTAAAAATGTCAACCCCACCTGCCATCTCTTATCTCTAGTTAAGTCAAGCACAGAAGAGAACTGAGTAGATTAGATTAGATTATTATGTCAATTTTTGGTTAATTGTGTGGTAAATCTTTTTGTTAAATTCATCAAGCCTGATTATAGATGATCCATGCATTTGTTAAAATTCCATCATGGGATTGGCTAATATAATATTTATAGAGTAAGTAATCAAAATAGTTTGCATATACTTTCTAATGTTATAAATATATGAATGACTAAACGACTAAAATACTAAAACAAATTTTTTTAATTGTTCTTGCTAAATTTTAATTGGTTCTATAATGCAATACTCAACTATAAATCTTTAAACTTTTGAAAATTGATCTATTGTAACATAATTATAACTAACAAGGATGCATTATATAAAAATAATGTTATTTTGGAGTATAGTTATTCCAGTAGCTAGAAAACAGTTACTTTTTACCTTTTTACCATTTTGTTCTATTTGGGATAATGTAGAGCCATGTGCTACAGTGCTCCCTCAATATATCTCACATTCGGTTCTTTGACAATTATGGTATTATACTGGGAATGATGGTATATCAAGGATGCCAAGCTGCAGCATTACTAGGTACTCCATCAATTAATTGAAAGTATATATACAATGACTAATCATCTCTATGACTATGACTTTACTCTGACAAAAAATCTAATTTTAAAATAGGGTAGACTTTGGATATAACAAAGGATAAAAACTGAAGTTTGTGATATATTGAGGGAGCATTAGTTTATAGCTTACACTTTATTTGCTTGTTAAATAAGTTTATTCTTGCATTTATTGTAACAAAAGATGTTAACCTTTTTAATTTCATTTTAGTCATCAACATGGTTAAGCAAGCTGCCAGTCTTTGTGAAATTTGTTGCATTTACATTGCACATAATTTTGATCTAGTTGACTCTCTATTAGGAGTACCTAGTCATTTAGGTTACAGAATTTTTAGAGAATTTATTGATAGAAATTTATCCAAAAAATCTAAATTTATATCTTCACATCTAAAATCTCTAATTGTATTTTCCCAAAGTTTTCCTTATGATGTATTGTGTAGTGCAAATTTCAAAATGCAGCCTAGAGTGCTGCATGAGTTAATAACTCTTCTGCCGCAATGCCATATTGTTGAATTAAAATTAGATGCCTGTCACCTAATGGATGACAATGTTATCTTAGAGTATTTGGGCTCCATGTCTCATCTGAAGATTTTAAGCTTGAAAAAAAACTGGCTGACATCAGAAGGAATGAGAACATTGACTGCAGCATATCGATTTAAAAAGCAAGGATGTCTAGCAAATGTTGATTTATCTGGTAAACAATTTTTGTTTCATTTCTATTGATTCGTCATTTTTATACATATGTGTTGTGTATACATATGTACATTTTTTATAGGAAATCCTTATTTAAAAGAAAATGGAGTGAACCATCTTTTGAAGGTGGACACAATATGTTGGATAAATCTAAGTGATACCAGTGTCTCTGTAAGTTCCAACATCTTATACAAAAATGAAAATACAGTGGGTGAAATATATTGATTTAGTAGATAACTTCCTTTAGCATTAAGTGATCTCAACTCTTCTCTATTTTGCACTAAGCATCATTTTCAACATCAGTCAGTACTTTTTGGTTCATTCCCTCCCTTGATCCATTTAAGCTATACATAAAAGCCTATACTTTTTTAGATTTTATTCATGCACAGATAAATAGGACATTCTATGATAATATGTATGCTGAATACAATTCCGGATTTAATAAATCTTTACCAATCACGATTCTAATATTCGAAATATTTTTCGTGAAGCCCGAACCTCTCATGAATATCGATGTTGTATGATTTTAGTTGCCTATTTGCCAAAGACTGATTAAAAAGTCTTCAGCATCCTGGAAAATTTCCACTGATGTTGATGATAGAAAAATTGACAATCAAGGTTGGTTTTCCTTAATTCTTTCAAACATTGCTGACAAAGATCTTACCACCTCACCCACCAGAACAAGTTCAAATCAAAAACGATTTCTATCATTTGATAAGGTTATTGATCCTCTCATTCTAATGAAAGATAATCTCGAAAGCAGATGTTCTGACGAAACGCCAAAGAAGAGGATGAAACTAATGGATAATTTGAATGACGAATCTCCAGATTTTTATGCAAACATTGTTCAGCAATATCGTTGATGGGCATTTATGCTTTCATTGTATTTTATAAAGATGTTTTTTATAACGTAATGTTGTTGTTTTTTAATTATGTATTTTTTCCATATTTACTATAAAGTATCTAGTATCTATTTATGTGTTTGATATTTTTGCCTTGTAAAGTTTCGAAACCGAAAAATCTAAACTTCAGTTTTAAGACCTATTGCTTGATTAAAATCTATTTTATAATAAGATATGGAATTCTATTTGCCGAAAAGTATCATCATTATCACCTTAAGCTACATATTCTCGTCCAGGGCAATCAACAATTTTTCTCAAACAGTTTTTGTCATTGGGTTGTATTATTATTTTAGAGACGCAATGAACCCGGAGACAGGTAGCAATTATTTTATTTTACTTCAAATAAATTGTCATGATAATATGCTGCTTGTATTTCAGTCTCGAACAGTAACTTGCATTTACAAATATTAACACATATTAATGTTTTGAGATTATGAGATTTCCCGCAGAATCTTGTTAAAAATAGTAATAGTAATATGACTTGATTGCTGAAAAAAATCTAAGAACAAGAAATACTGCATGAATAGGATACAAGGCAGAATATAAAAAGATCAATAAACGACTCTTTTTTTAACGGCTTTTTTAGAGATTTTCATTAAGCTTTCTTTGTCGCCTTTACTGATAAGGAGCACCCAGAATTCGATGATTGCATAAGGTAGTTTCGGGACCACCAAAGAAAGAATGGATTGTATTCATACCCATGGTGTTTTAGACGATTTAGTAGGAATAGAATCTTATTTTTGATGCTGTGGAGTTGTTAATCTATTTGCAGTTTTTACTCAACGAGAAAACCCATTTTTGTTATATGAATACCACGGTATTTTCTTTCTGATTATCATTTCTACCGTCTTGCTAAGAGGATTCATTTCGAGACCAATCGATGCGCATTTCTTTGTGATGTCTTTCAGAGGAGCATTACCGTCATCATTTGGCATGTTGAACGTAGAATTAAAGAGGATAGGGCCTTGAATAATGCTTTTATGGTTTTCCAATCGGAAGTTTTTTTCATTAAAAATAATGGCGTGATGACGATTTTTGCATTGCGTTGGTTGGGTGATGAGAGAGAGAGAGAGTTTACTTTATATTTGTATGTAATGTATAGCATTTTAGGAGAGACTTCGATTACGTAATAGTTCATAGAATCAAGCGCGATTAAAGTTAGAATAGAAATACAAGACTGTAAAAATGCGGAAAGATCTTAAAAGGGACATTCGAATATAATGTGGATTTGTACCTCATATTTTAGCGAAGTTTCGGTTTATAGTGTTATTTTTTAACTGCTTGTTAACATTCGGATCATACTTCTGCTTCGATATGCCCAGTGTTTTGCAAACAAAAATGGAAGCGGTGAGTGTCTATAGAGTATCTAATATCTATGCATTCATTGAAAGAGAAGGACGACTCTGATAAAACTCTTGATTGTTTCAGAATCATTCCCTGGATCGCAACTCGACAGATTATTGTGAGGATTGTCTTGGCATGACGGACTTTCAATACAATCTTCTTTATAGTATCTATGCCTGGACGTAAGTTATGTCATCTTAGGGTGGTATTCATGAAAGTATTCCGAGTTAGCGACTATCGTCAGTTGATATTATCTATTTCTATGGTTAGTACTTTTGCAAAGTGCATTTCTAGTGGTTACTCGATTAGAATTTCTTTAATTATAAGGAGTTTTTGCTGTAATTACCAATAGTTAATTAGGCCTAGTGATTAAAGGAAATAAAGCCATTATAGATAGTTTCAATTTCAAAATGCTTTGGGGGTGAGTATCCTATATAAACACGGTAAACGCATTAGCAGGCCGTTTTCAATCATTATCAACTCAAGTATAGTAATGGCCCTCTTCAAAAAGCTAAGCCATATCAACCTACAACCATGCGAAATCTACAACGGGATATGGGACGTTTTACTGACCATTCGAAAGCCACCAAGTTCAAGAGTGCCTACTACCAGGTCACATCCAGTTCAAGAGTGCCTACTCCCAGATCACATCCAGTTCAGGAGTGCCTACTACCAGATCACATCCAGTTCAGGAGTACCTACTCCCAAGTCACAACATCAAACGTCGGCGATAAGGGTTCAGCGGTGGGTCCTTCTCCACCATCGAATATGACCAGCATACTCTAACATTAAAACGCCATAAACATTCTAATCTCTAACATTCTCGGCCGCCATGCTTACAGGGTTGTGTCTCTATAAATCTTGATTTTTGTTGCTCATGTTTAGCATGTCTGGACTGTCAATTATCTAGTTAATTGTATAGTTATAGTTAATATTTGATTCTTTAGAGCATAGAGTACTTTAGAGCTTTTCAATTTACGGTTACTAAGCCAGTAGACTAAAGCAATAAAAACTACACAGAGATTTTTATATATTTTAGGAATGCTGTAATTGTTATTTTTGCCGGATTTTTGGTAGACAAGCTTGGAAATAGATGTGAGACTTTTGATAGTTGCTTATGTTCATATGATATCAATGTGACTCAAATGCATAATATATTTGCGATAGTTAACAGTTTATTCTTGTACTTACTGTATCTCATATGGATTTCTATGCTTAGTCGGTGTATTTCTATTCTCGTCGTTGTGTGTGATTGGGTCGTGCACTTTCGCTCTCGGTGCCATGTTTCCCAATAGCAAGTTCATGCTGCCCATCATGTTGCTGGGTCGACTTATATTTGGGTCCGGTAATGGCTCACTTACAGGTAACTTTTCTTTCATAGGAGTTAACAAACCTGTTTGTTCAGTTTTATGCATTGGCTATGTAATATCTATTACATCACAGTTTTATGCAATGACAGTGTAATATCTATTACATCATAGTTTTATGCATTGACAGTGTAATATCTATTACATCACAGTTTTATGCATTGACAGTGTAATATCTATTACATCACAGTTTTATGCAATGACAGTGTAATATCTATTACATCATAGTTTTATGCATTGGCTATGTAATATCTATTACATCACAGTTTTATGCATTGGCTATGTAATATCTATTACATCACAGTTTTATGCAATGACAGTGTAATATCTATTACATCACAGTTTTATGCATTGACAGTGTAATATCTATTACATCACAGTTTTATGCAATGACAGTGTAATATCTATTACATCACAGTTTTATGCAATGACAGTGTAATATCTATTACATCACAGTTTTATGCATTGACAGTGTAATATCTATTACATCACAGTTTTATGCAATGACAGTGTAATATCTATTACATCACAGTTTTATGCAATGACAGTGTAATATCTATTACATCACAGTTTTATGCATTGACAGTGTAGTATCTATTACATCATAGTTTTATGCATTGACAGTGTAATATCTATTACATCACAGTTTTATGCATTGACAGTGTAATATCTATTACATCATAGTTTTATGCAATGACAGTGTAATATCTATTACATCTATCGATTATCTACGGTAATTTATTTCCAGTTGTTCAAAATCGAATCACTGGATTTTGGTTCAAAGACAAAGAACTGGCCATGGCATTTGGCTTTACTCTTGCTTTCTCTCGGCTGGGCAGTGTGTTGAATTTCTTTTTGACTGAAAATTTGTCCGAAATAATTACTTTACAAGTGAGTATCATTTAATATTGACAAAAACATAATTGCTTACTTAGAAATTGGTTGAAAATAGAAAAAGTATTAAATTTTCACTGTCAAATTATTTTTTGGGTTTATAATATTTGATTAAAATTATAAATAGACGCTTATCTTATTGGGAAATCTAATCTTGTTAAGAAAACGACTGATTTGCTATTTAACTATTTTACTTGATATGATATATTTCTCTCGTCTGATCATGTCTTGTTTGACTATAGAGCCCATTTTGAATATTAAGTGTTGACAGTTTGTGTGACGAATTTGTATTTCGCATATTGATACATTTATTATTGATTGAATACAGTTTAGATAGATAGATAGATGTGATAATCCATCTATATGAGATAATAAATTATCAATCAATCAATGAGGTCTAAAGTTCAATTCGGCTTATCATTATGATTTGATTGTGTGATGAGACGTAGGCAGGTAGGCAGGCTTATCTCATTTCGTACTTATTCAGATCCAGTAGCGTCATTTCTACATTCTTTCTCTGTTGATTTTCCTAAATTATTCTCCTTTTTTAAAGTATAGGATGATAAAAATCAAAATTTAGAAAGATGAGAAACCAGAAAGAATATCAACATTTAAACGTTGATAGAAATGAGAAGATATTGAACTAAGAGGTCTACTTTCAATTTTAGAAAAACTGTCTTACGCAGCTTCAGAAAGGGTGAGTTTAGAATACTGAACCACAAAGAGAACAAACAATAAACAGAGAAATTAGAAGTTCTCTCTCGCCCTATCTCTGCAATACTATGTACCTATCTAAGGACGTATTAACATTCGAGGTTTACTTTAACGATCCATATACGTTCTGAATTGATCTCACTGTATTTTATCAGGGTACTCTGTGGCTTGGTGCTGGTCTTTGTCTTCTTGGCTTCATCTCTGCTGTATTAGTCGGTGGTTTGGATGTGTATGGACTGCGCAAATTGGGTCTCGATTCCTCCATTCAGCAGGCCAGCAAAGCAGTGAAAGTATCCGACTTGAAGAAATTTAACCTTCAATTTTGGCTGATCGTCTTCACCATCATGTTTTATTACAACGGTGTCTTCCCATTTGTTGCGGATGCCAGGTAAATCATTCATTCAATCAATCAATCGATTTAAATGTGTAATAAACAATCCATGTTGCTCTCTCGCTCTCTCTCTCTAAAGTCGTGAATTTCATTTATTGACTGAAGTGCAGAGATTGACTGTTGTTATATTTGTTTAGCACTTTTATTCAAGACAAGTACAACTACGATCCAAAGATTTCTTCTTACTTTGCCGGAGCAGTTTATGATGTCTCTCTCGCTCTCTCGCCCTTTCTTGGTGGTTTAATTGTAAGCAATAATTAATATTTACTATCCTATAGGTGTGTCAGTATGAATCTTCATATTGGTATAGATGACATAACTTCGATTCAATCCATTTGCTTTTCTGTTCAGGATATTATCGGTAAACGCGGCTATCTCACTGTGGGATGCGCCCTGCTCACTGTACCAGTGTATGGTCTACTGGCGTTCACTTATATTCACCCTCTTGTGTTGACTCTGTGGCTGGGCTTAACTTACACCTTCGCTGCGGTATACCCCATATTATTAAAGTTATTATTGATGAATTGGATAAACTTGGGTATAATATCTAAAAAAATCGATAATTTTTCTATTGTGAAATTTCTCATTGTTATTTAGGCTACCATGTGGCCCTCCATTCCTTTAGTAGTGTCTCAGGCCACTCTCGGCACTGCCATGGGTATCACCACTTCTGTCCAGATGATCGGTATCGGTATCTGCAATACTGTCGTGGGGAAAATATCCGGACACGGCATTGATGGTATCAGCAAGCAGGACAGATTGACTCGCTGGCAATACGTGATGCTCTTCTTACTGGTGAATGCCGTGGCTTGCATCATCATGAGCGTGGTGGGCATCATTGTAGACAAGAGAAGGGTGAGTCTCCCTCTCAGATACGGCCACATTAGTTTCGTTTAGTCAGTGGTATCTGATGGATATCTGATTGCAGTCATGTGACCTTTGATTATCTGTCTGATTATCTGCTTCTTCTTGTCTGACTGCTGTCTGATTATCTGCTTCTTCTTGTCTGTCTGCTGTCTGATTATCTGCTTCTTCTTGTTTGTCTGCTGTCTGATTATCTGCTTCTTCTTGTTTGTCTGCTGTCTGATTATCTGCTTCTTCTTGTTTGTCTGCTGTCTGATTTCAATCTAATTATCTGTTTCTTCTTGTCTGTTTTCTGTCTGATTTTAATCTGATTATCTGTTTCTTCTTGTCTGTTTGCTGTCTGATTTCAATCTGATTATCTGCTTCTTCTTGTCTGTATGATTTCAATCTCATTATCTGCTTCTTCTTGTCTGACCGCTGTCTGATGTCAATCTGATTATCTGATTCTTCTTGTCTGTCTGCTGTCTGATTTCAATCTGATTATCTGCTTCTTCTTGAAACAAACAATTTTGTTTTTCCGAGTCTCTCTCTAAGCCAGAATGTTAGTCGATTTCTATGAGTTGATCCCATTCGATTTCATGTCAGCACATAGGTTATCTTCAGATATCTATGTCTTCTGTCGAGGATATTATTTCGTGACTGTAAAATTGAATTCTCTTTCATTGTTTGTTTTTCTATAGGATTCGGTTTTGAACGAGAGCAAAGCAGAAGCTGTTGAACGGGTTGCATCTAACCGATCTTTAACAACAGAAGTCGAAGCTCCCGAAGAACCGAATGAAAGAACTCCAATACTTGGTGATAGACAAAGATCGATTCAGTAAATGGATGTCAAAGCGACATGGATTTTAAATAAACAGCATTCACATTTTACCGATTTATATTTATACTGAATCTTATCATAACTATTAGCTGACATGTGATTGCAAATTTTGAATTATTAATAAAATTTATACTAATACATTTTTACAATCGTCTTTTTATATGGTAAACTTACTATTCGAAAATAATTACATATTCGAATAGCTAAAAACACAAATTTGGGCAACATTAGATGATGTTTTAAAAATGTCTCAATCTGTAAAACTAATTTGCTGAATCTGAACCGAGTATCGATTGATCTATAAATCCGATATTTAACATCTATCAATTAAATGAGTAAGAGGAAGCATAGACTTAGCGTACAAGTAATATTTCAACGAATATAATGAAATATTCTTGTAAGATATACTTGTATACATATATATACAATCAACAATTATTTGCATTTTAAAAACAATTTTATGGTACATAATGTCTCAGTGACTTACTAATCTAAATGGTGTGTGTAAGAACAACTGATATGATATCGAAAATCATATAAAATAACGTTTTTCTGATCGCTATTACTTTTGAAGTACCTACACAAAAGTGCAATTTCAAGTACGCGGGACGACCTCGTTTACCCTATAGGTGTTTTACTGTAATTTGATTGGCTGTTGGTGTGATTGACCTACGCATATTTGTATGACCTTGTGAACCAAAATCACACAAATTTTGTTGAGAATCACTCGTCTAAACTTTTATTTGAACCTTTTATAGGTATATCCATTTCGATACTCTTAATTGTCTTTCGTCTTGTTCATCCAGAAGAAAGTGATCACCACTTCTTCATTTTGTTATCGGCTCTGCCAAAACATGTCAAGGATGATTCAAGTCAATCAGAATATGTTATTAAATGAAATTTGTCGGGCAGTCAAATATTTCATGCATATTTTGTACCGACCTTATATATTAACATAAACCACAAATCATAAAAAACGCATTCTATTTTTAATGTTTTTTATAAATAGAAAACAGCCCAAATAATACAATAAAATTTACGTATCAGTTTGAAAGCGCAGTTTCTACAAATTTTGATTATGTTGATATCGAGTTTGCACCATCATAATTAGAAAATTATCTTGAACTTCTGATTGAGATCTGAATAATCCACGCGGTTTTATTAAAGGCAGCTGATTCCTGAAATATCCAAAACCCGTTGTATCAAAGCGAATTCCCAGCCAGCTCTTCTAATCAACAATTTTATCCACTTTTTTCTCCAAGCATTTCTTGTAACTCAATACGTCTTTCAGTTTGTAAGGTGGTTTCGGGAAAGGACATATCGGTTGAAATAGAGCACTCCTTATATTGCGGAAAAGTAGGGGTTCATGATATTCATTATTTTGAGAAGATTTTATTGCTTTGAGGTTTGAAATTGAAGATAAAATATTTTGTACTTGTTTTGGGTATTTTAGACCTTTCGTTTCTCCCAAGCAACTCAAGCACAAACTGACCATAACAATTCTGAGAAAAAAATTAATTTTGCATAATATCATATTGGTGAAATAATTCAGTCAGTATTGTATAATGTAACTTCAAACTTTTTAAATGCACTTCTTAAATAGACTCTCAAGTTCAGATAAGAGATCGCTATATTATCTCTGACGATTCTACACGATTATCTGTCATCAATGATTGGAGATGAGTGTAGGCGATACATTGTTGTTTGAAACCGTAGACTATATTTGGTGCATACAATTATTTATCGTATTGTGTTACCTGAATCATTGATCATTTGTTTTAACTGAATCATTCGCAATCATTTATAATTGGAAAACAATATATGTAGTCATAACTGTCTATCGGATCCCGACGAACGCTGGAATTATTTCTACCTAAAAAAAACTATTCTATATGCTGCCCTTTCCAATAAACAACATATTTTCCAATAAACAACATATTGTAAAAAAAGCTGACCAGCGACTACTGCGAAACATAGAATGTAAGGAAGAACACCCACTCAGGCAGTATGTCACCTTCAAAAGCAACAGCGGAAGAAGGACGAGGAGACGGAATCATGGTTTCGAGATGCCTCTGGTCACCCCTCTGAATCAAAAAGACTATATTGTTAGAACTTTACATGATTTATGAGTTATGACTTTTGATTCCTATTATATATACTTTACCATTGCTCTAGCAACCTATTCTCATATTTGTAAAATTTTGCGTCTGTCAAAATTCCAATAAAGCCTATTACTTACTTACTTACTTACTTTGCACTCCAAGATACCAAACTTTCTATGACTATATACACTAACCTCAAAACTTGATCTTAACTTTCTTTAAAGTTATATTTACAAATTTATTAGGTATAAATTTATTTATATTCACCCATTTCGTTAATCTCCATTATTATATATATGTTGTTAACTTTTCTGATCCCCATTTTGTTTAAATAAACACAATTATTTTTGTTTGTTAAATTACTTCTTATTTTTATAAAAATCGATATAAAAATTTTAAAAAAACATTTAAAATATTTTGTCATTTTATTAGGCTATGTTTACAAAATATTGATCATGGTTTATACAATTATGTACATAATGTCTGTACAATGGTAATGTACCTGCATGGGTTAGGGTGATTAGGAGCTCCTAATCACCCTAACCCATTTCGACAAAAGTGCCACACGATTCTCTGATATCAAATCCCCATGGTCACTTATACCCCTGAGACTCTCTGCATATGTTCAAGTTGCAGTTATAAAAGGGTTAATTCTATGGTAAAATTTATCTTTGTGGGAATTTGATCGAACATGTATCGAGTGATACGAGATTTGAAGAAAGTTAATTAAACTTGATCAGTGTTATCGATATGAAATGTCTTTATATATGCGAACTCATCAATTAATAAGAAAAAAAATCATAGCTGAACAACTTATCAATCTGTTAGGTATACATATCTTAATCTGTAAAGAACCAATCTTTTCTATGAAACTTTGCATAACATGATGAACAATCACCTTCCTTGGAAAACACACAAATATCAGTCCTCCTCAAAACCTTGGATTACGGATGAATTCCTTGACCACATTAAACGCCGTCAGTATTACTGGAATAAAGGACATATGACTATTTATCGGCATCTACGCAATAAAACAAACCGAATGATGAAAGCTCTAAAGAGCGCATACTATAACAAATGCATGACTAATATAAAGAATGGTGACCTCTCTACAAGATGGAAGAACTTGAAATGTATCCTTGGCCTCACAAAAAAAGATGAACTTACCTCTATCATTTGTGACAATTTCAACAATAATATTCACTCCTTCACAGAAGAGGTTAATCTCTCTTTCCAACAAGTTGCTCACGATCTAGCGCCACTTATCACCCTCCCGGAATTATCCCAAGTACCAGAAGAAGTCATCCCTACAATCAGAGAAATCAGTGAACTCATGGAAAGAATCAATATCAAGAAAGCAATGGGGCCGGATGAGATTCCTAACTGGATCATCAAGTATGGTCACGAACACCTAGCTGGTCCTGTTACTTCGATCGTGGCAGACTCGATGAGGGAACAGCTTTGGCCCAATATGTGGCTTAAAGGCAATATAATTCCGATAGCCAAAATTAAGAACCCAAACGACATTAATACAGACCTTAGACCAATTACCTTGACCTGCCCTATCGCAAAACAAGTACCGGAAGCAATAATGACTAATCTCCTTAGATTTCACATCAGTAAAAACCTGGACAAAAGACAATATGGTGCCATGCCTGGCAGCTCCACCACCCACGCAATGCTCTCCTTGATGCACACTCTATATCAAGCAACAGATGTTGGTAAAGCTGC
>JAYMFX010043228.1:0-12416 GCA_036784945.1 Monocelis spectator
TATATCTTTGGATATCCTTAATATATCTTTGGATATCCTCAACATATCTCTGGATATCTTAACATATCTTTGGATATCTTCAATATATCTTTGGATATCCTTAATATATCTTTGGATATCCTCAACATATCTCTGGATATCTTAACATATCTTTGGATATCTTCAATATATCTTTGGATATCCTTAATATATCTTTGGATATCCTCAACATATCTCTGGATATCTTAACATATCTTTGGATATCTTCAATATATCTTTGGATATCCTTAATATATCTTTGGATATCCTCAACATATCTCTGGATATCTTAACATATCTTTGGATATATTCAATATATTTTTGGATATCTCAACATATCCTCAATATATTTTTAGATATCTTCCAAAATATCTTTGGATATCTTCCAACATATCTTTGGATATCCTTAATATATCTTTGGATATCCTCAACATATCTTTGCATATCTTAACATATCTTAACATATCTTTGCATATCCTCAACATATCTCTAGATATCCTAACATATCTTTGGATATATTCAACATATTTTTGGATATCTCAACATATCCTCAATATATTTTTAGATATCTTCCAACATATCTTTGGATATCCTCAATATATCTTTGGATATCCTTAATATATCTTTGAATATCTTCAACATATCTTTGGATATCTCAACATATCTTTGGATATCTCAACATATCTTTGGATATCCTTAATATATCTTTGGATATCTTCAATTATCTTTGGATATCTTTTACCTATCTTTGGATATCCTTAATATATCTCTAGATATCTTTATTTCCTTCAAAAAGTCATTAAATAGAATATATTTGCTTACCATGTGTATGGCTTGCTTGATTGAGCACCGAGAGACCACATCATCATCGAACTTGAACCACTTGTTGTCACCAGCAGGATTGATATAGGCCACATAATGGCCGCCATGATTATCACCGGAATGAACCAGCACCGCGTGCAGAAAGAATTTAGTAGGAGAATCACAGTTGGGCTCCAGATAATGCGACAAGTCCAGATGGTATGGAAAGTCAAAGCGATCATTAATTTTGATATTCGCGTCAGCTATGTGATCGTATTGAAAGCGCATCAACTGCAGATAGAGGACTGGAGGGAATTTGAGGAAGATGACACCCTTCTCTGCATCTTGAAGACCGAATTCTCCAGCGTCATATTTGTTATCTTGATCGAGTGATTCCTTGGCGACATATTCATCAAACGCTTGATAAATATCGGTATTACTTTTAACTTTCAATTGGATATCGTAAAAATTCTCCTCCCGTTTTGACGCAAAATTCACATTCTTACAACGAATATAGGAGAGCATTTTCCCTCTAAATAGGCTGGGTATGACCTCTTCCACGCTGGTCCCTTTCATCTTGCTCTCCATATTATCCATGAGGACACGACAGAGCTCCTGCGCGTCATGCTGCATGAAAGAGTCCAGCGTCTCCCAGCCGAAACTTCTGGTGAGTTTCTTAGTACCTACCGCGTGTTCACTATGCTGAAGTTCATAAAACACCCTCTGCAACGCGAGAGGAACACTTCTCGACGAGTCATCACTGTCCGTTGGCATTAAATACACGGCTCTTCTCAGCTTATTGGTGCAATAGAGTGCCTGGAGGAGGGAGTTCATGTAGCAAGTGGCGCCTTGGTTTTTCAATCCGACAAAGCCGGTGTGAAGCTTAGAATTCCAATTCACGCCATGCGGAGCATCCGCGTAGACTTTCACCTTTAACAGAATACTGTCATCTTCCGTTCTGACGTAGCCCTTTTCAGGCGATATTAAATCATTCAATGTAATGAACGTGGCATAGCCCCAGTCATTCTCTTTATAAAAGAAGTTGTGCTCAATATTTCGAACGACATCCTTTCCTCCCGGCTGTTGAGCAACAATCGTTAATTCCGCTCGCGCATTGCAATTCCAAGTGGTCGAACTGCTCTCTCCATTGCATTGCACAAAGAAGCCGAGATTTACAACAGCCCGGTCCACGCCGCACCGATTCATAAAAAGAATTTTCCAAGGAAGACATCGAATCATAGTGGACTCACTTAGTATCTGAATTGAAATGGACCTTTCGATGATGAATACTTAGAGAATAATATCATACTTTAGAGATGATAAAATGAATTTTACTTGATCTTTAAATTGAGAGATATTGAGAATCCGGAGTTCGATTGTACCGGATGGTTTAGACTCGTCACCTTCATCATAAATATCTTCAGTATCATCCATTTCTTCTAGTTTTACAGGAGCCTGTTGTGGAATCCAAGATGTTTCCCCGCCGGCATTAAGAATTCCTTCTGGAGATACTATGGCTTTTGCGCCATCTGTATTGGAATTTAAATTATTAGTCCCGGGCGATGGATCCGATTCATTGGCGTCTGTAGCGACTCCCTAAATTCAATCGAAATAAGGACATTTTCAGTTGACAAAACTTATTCAAAGGATTATAAACTTTGCCAGTGAGATTTGTGAAAATTTGTATTGAAAATGAGTTCAAAATCTTTTGATTACCTCACACGATTGATCAACTTCCATACTTTCACAATTTAGTCTTAGTGGTAGGGTAGAATTGTTATTAATAGATTCTTCATTATTTGTGTCAATTTGGATGACATCTTTTTCATCAGGCTCAATCTAATAGTTAAGATAGTAAAAGAACATTATAGATTAGAATTACAAAAACGTAAATATATCTTTCACATTTAAATATGGCTATTCAATCGATTATAGGTGTTTTACCAAGATATTTTGATACTTTTATTTGATCATTGGGCAATCAGCATAGAAGCTGATTGATTAAAAATCCACAATAATTTGTTTATAAGAAAGAGCTTTAATTGAAACATACCTGCATTTTATTGCTACCATTATCCATTATCATTATAATCTTTCTGATATTGTTAACTTAGAAATGAGTCTAAAAAAGAAATAGCAAACTGTTAATCAAAGAAAAGTATAACTGTAAACTGTATTGGCAAGAGGGACAAACACCTCTTATTTAAACAAACAATTGATGGCATTTCAGTAGAAATCATTGAGAATAAATATTGTACGGTTTTCTATCACAGAGACAAAATCTATTGGCATAACATTAACTAATTAGGCTTTACATTTACCACATGCATTACATGATTGATGCTTGATATTCTTAACTATTACAGAATTCTTATTCAGAACCATATTTATGGTTAGTCACAATACTTATTTTGAATTGAGTTGATTGTAATCTAAGAAAAATCCAAAAAATATTTATCTAATTATTTGCACATTTATTACTAGAGATTTCATATCCTTGAAGGTGACTAGTGAAAATAAAATCAATGAACTATAGGTAGTTTATAAGGAGCCATACAAAATGAAGAGGTAATATAAATTTTTCTGAAGCAATTTTAATAATTGAAACATTTGGTACATTACTTTTTATTACAGCAATGTTCACATACAATAGTTGGTGTCAATGGTTAATCATTATTTTAATTTATAGGAATATGCATATTTAAACATATACATATGTTAATTTACTTAACCATACATAACTCATTTATTTGTATAAATGGTTTTTTAAATCAATAAAGAAATGAAGATTAAGGATATAAAATATTCTTTAAATCATTTTAAATTTGTCATTAGGTTGATATGTTGATCTTATATTATACACTGCAAATAAAAATGACTATATATAGTGGTACCACAGAGACAAGTTATGCTATGATTACGCAGACAATCCCCTTTTTTTTCCTTTTTGTATTTACTACTTACTTGTACTCATGTGCGGATTGTCATATGTTTTAAATATACATTCTTCATTCTTCATGATTTATATGAATATCTAGCCGGCTAGTTTTCAATTTGGCTAGATATGCTGCAATTTTATCAATTATCTAGCCAGCTAGATATGAGCAACAAGTTATGAACAAATAATAGTGTTATCTAGTCGGCTAGATATTAGGTAGTACCACAGAGATGATTTATGATGAAATTGTCTTGTCAAATAGTGATTTTTATTTGCAGTGTAGATGTATATAAAAAAGTATGAAATCAAAAATATAGCTTCATGAATATGACATTTAACTTATACAATTTAGCTAGAAATTATGAGTATTTATCATATACACTGCAAATAAAAATGACTATTTAATCATACGATTTCATCATAACTTGTCACTTTGGTACCGACTAATAAATAGTGGCTATAATTTATTACTATAATTTGTTGCTCATATCTAGCCGACTAGATAATTGATAAAATTACAGCATATCTAGCCAAATTGAAAACTAGCCAGCTAGATAATCATATAAATCATAGCATAACTTGGCACTTTGGTACCTCTATAACTAGTTGTTTTTATTTGCAGTGTAATAAGCTATAGAATTAGTGCATGGGAAATTTTGAATTGTCTGTAAATGGAAATGCATTAGAAATTTTAAAACATTGTTAAACATGTGTTTATTGAAAATAAACCTTTTTAATTAATTATTGATAACTGATAAAGCTAGGATGAGAGACAATAGAATAACTTATACAATTAATTATAGAATTTAACATAGAATGTATTGGTCTAAATTGAATTAATATGTTAATCATAAAATGCTGTTTAGGGAAATGATGTAAAACATTTATATTGTGCAAGATGAACATTTTATGTATTATTATATGCTTATTTTCTATGTATTAATCTCATTAGAATTTAGACAAGATTTTTAAGATACACTACAGATAATTCACGTCTACATATTCATGATGTAGATGAAATGTAATATAAAAAAAAGTAGAATAAAAAATACCTCTGAATAAATATCTAAAAATTTAGATATAGCTTATAAAGTACAATTATAACGATAGATAGATGAGTGGAAAATATTTTTACCATATGTAACTAAGATTTACACATTTAAATTTAGTGATTTAATACTAAATTTACTCATTTAAACTATTTATAAATATATCAAATCAAATTATGTTTAACCGTACCTTATTTTCTACCACTAATCTTATATCTAAAATAAACAAATGCTATTTACATTCTTTTGGAAAGATATTTACTACATGGATGTAAGTTTTAAATAAATTAATTTTTTATATTTTATTTTACATCTTAAGACTTACATATATAAATTAATTAAACGTGTTTTATCAAACTAATCAATGTTTAATTCAACGAATTAAATTATCAAAACTCAGAGATTTGCTTTAAAAAAATGTTAAAAGGTTTTCTAATTTTTTAATTAACGAAATTTAATTTTATATTGGGTTACTTTTCAGTTTATAAATAAACTACATTTAATTAAAGTAATATCAGTTGGAATCAAAACATTTACTACTCGAATTCTTTTTTGAAAACATTATTATGAATTCGAATTAACTAATAAAAATGAATTGTTCAAATGAACAAATTCTATATTTTGATATTGCATATTGATAGCTTAAAATTATTAATCTATATTATCTCAGCATCAAATTTTTAAGAAAGAAAGGTTGAAATTTACTTAATAATCTGAATAACTTATCCACATATTGAAATTAAAATGCATTTTTATTATAATTATTATTTTACTATTTGTATATAGTATTATTATATTAATTTATCAAAGCTAATGAGTTACTTAAGTCTAGATAGAGTACACATATCATACTTTGGTATTTAACATTACTTATAGTTCTAAGTAAATACAAGTTTTCATTGCTATATTAATCGTCAATCATTGTTAAACAAACATTAAAAAAACATAATGATAAATATTGTATGTGGATGAGTTGAAGGTAAGGGGTCATTACACAAAAGTTAGAGCAAAGAATAAATTTTTTATTCAAAATCAATAATAATTTCCTATTTGCATCATAAAAGTAGCTTAATAAAAATTCTGAACAGAAATTTTACTGTCAGTTAAAACTGATTTTAGCAAAATATGGGTTATTAATGTTATTATGATAAAAATCAATTTTATGAATATAAATTTTCTTTTTATATTCTATTATATTATTACAGATTATAATCTATAATACTATTTTTAATAATGGAAAGAATATTATTTGAAAAATCAGTGATCTTTTATAATTTTGCTATTTAAGGTTTATTAATGCATCCTCACTCAAAGAAAAAAGCTTTTTAATTTATTACTTACATATTTTTGAATGATGGCTACATTAAGGAAAAGAATGACATTGCTTTCTATATTCTTATAATGTGAATTAATGCTATGTATCAATGATTAATAGACAGTTTTTTTTACTCTAATATTTCTGTAGTAATAATTTATTTAGGACAAACCATAATATAAAATATGGATACAAAGATACATTTTTTACTAAGTATAAAAATATATAAATATACAGTGACCTTTATTATTATCTTCTTTTTGAAAAATACCTTCCAAGGTTATAAATATATTAGCTGTCAAGCATTTAAATTAAAAAATATGTATCTTGCTTTTATAGATAAGTTTATAAGCAATAAAAACATTAATAGATACATATGTAAAAATATAATAGAAATTAAAAAATACTGATAAAGTGAAATAAATGGGAAGTTTTCTTAATTGTGTAATTCAATTATTTTCTATCTTTAGTTTATATTTTAATTTCATTTAATTAAATCTATTTCAGGTTATGTATATTCCTTAGTATCAGGCTTAATTGCTGCTTTGGCAGCAGTTTTTGGAAAGGCAATGAGTATTCAATTCTTTAACAATTCTGATATTATATCAATATCAAAGTATGATTTTACTGGAGAAATGGTAAGCTTAGCTCTATTTTAAAAGTTATTTTCATTATTTGATAAAAAGGCTACATACTTCATTTACTTATTGTTCTGTCATTCAATTTTACTGCATATCAATAATATTTAGCAGTGATACACTGCGATTGTTAAAAAAATATGTGTATCCAAAAGATGATTGTAGCCTCATGGCATTGAGGCTACAATTGAATCAATTTAAACTTGATACATTTTTCTATAGATCAGAATATTGGAGCTTTTTGGGAATCATGTCCTTTTAGCAAACTATAAATCAAAATTAATTGTTGAATTTGTTTTCATGATTTTTTATTTGTGGTTTCAGTCAGCTGTTCAGAACATACTTGAGATATAGCTACACAGATCCACTTAGCTCTCTAAATTGTTTGAGAATATTTTAGTTATAATATTTTAATTCAAAGTATTTGATATAGTTTTCAGTTTGTTTTAGCTATGAATTACATGTTGAATTAATCAAATTCTTTTATTTAGATTAACAAGTTCAGTAATTTTGGTTTTCTTGGACTTTATATACTAGCTAATTTGGGTATGTGGTTAGGTTTCATGCAAGCAATGAAGAATTGTGATAAGACGATCCATGCAATTGTCATTAATTCCATGACAAATTTTGCTGCTTCTGTGAGTAACTTTTAAATATTTGGATTGATATGTAGATGCACTTTATTTGGCAGATCTTGATGAATTAATATTTGCATTTTGCTATCTAGTAAAATATAGTTTATCAAACAATGTAATTATCTGGATCGTAGGCGATTTTAAGGATTTTTCCTATTTTAATTTAAGAATATCCATTGTCAGAACTGTACTCTCAAAACATTCCTAGATAATGGGCTATAAATTATATACTGCTAATTACAATCCAATCTCGCACGAAATCGAGATTTTACCATAGAACCTATTATTTTTTCACACAAGTGCTATTATGTATTTTGTCACGAAAAGGTCTCAAAAAGAATTTGTCTTCTAGATAATAATTCAGATATTTTGGCTTAACCGTGTCTTCAATAAATTCTTTAATCAACATAATAGGACTTCTTGTAAGTGATCTCTAAATTTTGTATTCATTTATTTATGTGTTCTTCTTTAAGTTTAGTTAATGACTTCTTTTCTTTTATTAAATTATTGCTTCCTTAATTCTCGATTTAGTTATTTTTTAAAATATTGAGTCTAATATTTATTGATAGTAATTTGAGTGTTGGAAAATTGGATTGGATTTTTTTCAGATGTTTCATGTTTATAGACTATAAACAAATAGCAAATTTTATATCGGATTAACAAAAATACTAAATAATAGTCTTTTTGTTAATCCGATATAAAATTTGCTACAAACATGAATAATATTTGTATTAAAACTTTGAGAGTTCACTCATAGCCTATATACATCTAATATATTTGTTATTTCCCTATTTTATTAATAAAATAATTTTACCAAATACGCCGATAAGATAAACATCAAAATCTTTATGAATCCAATAATTTTCTCGCTCAAAACTTCTTAGATACAGATCTTTCTGGAATTGAAATGTCTGAGAAGAATTCAAAATATGCAACAATTTATTTTTGGTGGAGCTCACTTATCGAGTTTGTGTGGTTATTTATCATTCCCCAATTCATTAGTCGGTGTTAATTAGAGTACCTATTTCTCGTCACACTTTTATAAAAGTAAATGTATTGATTATTTGTAAACGTGAAGGTTGACAGCTGGATGTCAATAATTTAATTTATATTCTCAACATCTGGAATGCACTGTCAACTCGCGATCAAAGTAGAAGAATTTTTTTATATTTCATTACATTATTTTCAGGCTTTATTTGGAACTATATTCTTCAAAGAAGTTTTAACTCTCACCTGGTTATGTGGCTTTTCCTTATTGTGCGTTGGTGTTATTTGCGTTGTAACTGAACCTTCTCCTCTGAAAAAACAGCACTTGAACTAATCTCATAATACATTTGTTTTCTCATTGTGCCAAATAAAAATAAAGTATAAAAATCATAAAAGTAAACAATAAAAAGTTCTGCTATTAATAAAAATAAAATGTGTAATTTTAATTTCGACTTGTTCTTATCGGTTATAAAATGATTGAGACTTATGTACAATTTACAAGGACAATAGTTATATTAAATGTAGAGACGTATGAATAATAAAAAGTATAAACTTTTTAGTTCATACTAAACATTTTAGCATTTGCTATTCTTGATATCAATAATTATTTGTACTAAATACCAAAAGCTTTGCTAAAACTTCAGAGGTATATTTAATATCACCATTGTCATTTTTAATAATAACTTAGGTGCTTTCTTTAAAAAAATTCCAAACAATTTTAATACATTTCGATATATGATGGCGTTAGCTTTGAGTGTCGTACTGGAATATTTTAGTAAAAATGTTTTTATACGTTTTAAAATAGAAAATTAGCTCTTGTTGCTGGGAGTAAAAGTTTCATTCAAAATATTTAAATTTTAAAATTCTATACTCTATTTTAAAATTAAAAATATGTTGCTCAAGGAGACCTACAATTTTCTGTTTTTATACGTCTTTCATTTAAAATATGCGTTAAGTTGTTTAAAGAACATATTGCGATTCGATTTTTAGATTTATGTAAATACTTTGTCATATTAAATCTGCTCTAAATGTTCACTAATTTTGTAAAATTTAAGATTGTTTTTACAGATTGCAATGTAATATATAAATATTGTTTATCAAATTATGGACATAAAAGAGTAATTGTATTTATGGTAGAGGCAGTTTATATATTTGTTTATTTTATAGATTTAAAAAAACCCACATTGTTAAGTCGTATAATATGGGAAGGTTCATTAAAATTAATTTATATTACAATTAATGATCTCTTTTATTGGGATTGACATAGGCATAGTGTATTTTACCATTACAAATTATTATTTCAAATGTTTTAAATTTGATAAAATTATTGAAGATAAATTTTTCAACTTGACAGCCAGACCACATTTCATTTTTTATCAATTTATCTGGATATATCTGGAGTGCAGCTGTCCATAAGGAAAGTTATTTTGGCTCATCTCAAATGAAGCTTGGCTGCCAGATAGGTATTTATTGAGATATGCCAAGAAAGAATTAATGAATAGTGTCAGACTCAGTTCACCATGCCAAAATTATGTGTATCATATTAAAATGAATTTATGGTGTTACTCATTACCATGCTGACTGATTCTTCTTTGCTGCTGGTAGGATAATAAATTTTCTCAAAAGTTCTTAATATTGTACATTTCTATACTATTTCATTCTATTTATAGCTTTAGTTTGACACAAATACCTTTTTTACATTTTCTTGAATAACATTTATTTAATATTCTTTTTAAACAGATTGTTTTCTTCTAATACATGCAGATTCAGGGAAACCCAGTACCTACTTGATACATACACACATAATGTATAGTAATGCTTATTAAGTATTTTTAAAGTACTGATTTTAAAATCATGTTTCCCATGTATAAAACAATTGTTTAATTATATTTAATATACATATTCTCTTTACATAATAAAAAATTGGTATGTTTATACACTTAATTATTCTATATAATATTGTCAATAAACAAACTTTCTTTAAAAAAAGTATTATTACATAAATCTTAATGAAGTTTAAAATTAAAACATCAATTTAAAATTTATTTTGGTTAAATTTTTGAAATTAATTTTAGATATATTTTAATTGAAATATGACCAAACGAAGGCAGTTATCTCCAGAATATGATTTTGGAAACAGTTGTGATGAAAATGATTATGATCCTCATGGTATGTGTCTCTTTAAATAATGTTATCATAATCTAAAAAATAACATTTTATGCAATTAAATGTATTTTTGATTTTAGATAGTGCAGATAGTATTGATAGCAATGCAGATACTAAAGAAAGGTAGTATACCTAAGTCTAATATTTAGTTTTTAATGTTTTGATCAAACATGAAATTTTTCTCATAATTCTTTATTTCAGCAATAGTGAAGAACAGATCAATTTCCTTAAAGATGAGTTAGCCACACTAGAAGATAGAAAACATCCAGGTTTGTTTTTCTTTGACCTGACTGCAATCTCTTTAAATTTTCATTAAAGAGATATTTATAATGAATGAAATCATCAAAATTATATTAAAGCTATTTTATTTTTTATAATACTTTTATCATCTTACTGCTGTTAGTAGTAACCAACAAAAAATAGTTTATTTGTTTCAATTATGTAATTAAAATAGTTATAATTTTCATTTTTTATAGACTATAAGGTAAAACTTCAAAGAATTGAAACTGCATACAATGATCGCAAATTTAAAAATCAAGTTGTCTATGAATTTAAGGTGAGTGATAATAATCTTTGTGAATGCATACAATTCTAAACTGACATATGTAAGGATTAATTAGATTATAAATTTGACAAATTTAGAAAGATGAAATTCAACAGGAATATCTGAAAGAAATCGAGGCCTCTGAAAAAGATCTAACGGTAATTTTATTGTTAATTATTAAATAAGATTTTAATTTAGTTACGATTTTGAAAGAATTTGTTTCAATTTATTCAGGAAGAAAAAAACAAGATTATGGATCGTTTATTGTCAGAGCTTGAGGAGAAAAAGCGAATGCTAAATGCTGAAAAAAATAATGTGGATTTAACTTTTAGCGGAGGTATTTACATTTTCCAAAACCTTCGGTCTAATTCAATGTCTATGACTTCCGGGGTTTTCTATTGTCAATATTTTAATGGTTTAGCGTGATCTACCAGCTTGCTAAGAAATTCATTTGTGATCATTTAAATCATTATCTAAACTATAAAAAGTAAAACAGGGAAAGTTTCAGTGAATGAAATTAAATTGGGGTTGTGTTAGTAGGGCATCTGAACTCTGATGTGAAGTTTGTAGCTGCAGGATGATACTCGGGGGAGATTGATTGAGTGATCCTGGGGTAATTGACTGCACCCTGTATAAATCAAAGCATATTCTGGGTCAGCTCAGCTCTAATTATGATATACTGACGCCTCATCAATTAAATAAACAAATATTCCAATTCCTATCAAATTTTAAAACTCTTTTATTACTCATAATAATGGGATTTGGATTAGGGTTGGCCTCGTGAATGCACACACTGATAGAAGAAAATCGGAAGCAATAATCTTCACCTTGCATTAATGATTCTCCTATTTTTAATATTACTATACTGCATAATACATATTTCTGTATGTATAGATGATTACTATTATCCCACACTATCGCCATCTATTCTACACAGTTCTAAAGATGAAACATTCTTGATATTGCACAGGAGTATTCGATAAGTAGAAATTCCCTGAACATTTCAATTGAATAAAAGGTCCATAGAAACATTCCATTGATATTCAATCGACATTCTCGATTATCAGTCAGTATATCAAATTTTTCATAGACGCACATTTGAGTGAATTCTTTTGGCAAATTTCCATGGTATTCTAAGCATAGTCCATAGATTTTCATGGTATTCTAAGCATAGTCCATAGATTTCCATGGTATTCTAAGCATAGTCCATAGATTTTCATGGTATTCTATGCATAGCCCATAGATTTCCATGGTATTCTATGCATAGCCCATAGATTTCCATGGTATTCTATGCATAGCCCATAGATTTCCATGGTATTCTATGC
>JAYMFX010043339.1:14190-28282 GCA_036784945.1 Monocelis spectator
GCAAACCAAATCCCAACACTTAACGCTTACAGCCAAAATAACTTCTTGGTAAGCATGCTATATTCACCAACCTATATGATATAACCCTATTGCTCATCCTCTTTTTATTTATTTTTATTATTATTCCGACATACATATACACAGTGCATTATTATTGCGTCTGTCAATTTTAAAATTAAGCTTATCCTTATCTCTTATCTTATCCTTATTTCTTATCTTATCCTTATCTCTTATCTTATCTCTTATCTCTTATCTTATCCTTATCTCTTATCTTATCCTTATCTCTTATCTCTTATCTTATCCTTAACTCTTATCTCTTATCTTATCCTTATCTCTTATCTTATCCTTATCTCTTATCTCTTATCTTATCCTTAACTCTTATCTCTTATCTTATCCTTATCTCTTATCTTATCTCTTATCTCTTATCTTATCCTTATCTCTTATCTTATCCTTATCTCTTATCTTATCTCTTATGCACCCAATTTTTTTCTGTCGCAGCTTCATATGGATATTATTAGTCCAAGAGAAAATTAAATAAAATATTGGTACGTATGCTTTAAGATGATGTTTGACTTTGGTGAAATGCAAAGTCTCCGAACGAATATAATTATAATCAATATAATCGCATACTTCTCAACAAAACAAATTGATAATATATGTATGTATTGATACCTATATGTATAATAAGCAAAACAATTGTGATGAATTTTTTTTATCTTTCAAGTTTTGCTTGCAATATTTACGTTTAGAGACCTATTTAATGTCTCTTATAACTAAAATCAAGTTCATGACATATCATCATATCAAATTGCATCAATATTTTTCAATATATTTTAATAGTTTAATTATTATAATCATATAGGGACTGGATATTATGAATATTTTACCAATAATTTCTTGCAAATCATGTCGATCAGTCACTATTTGCAAAGAAGACTATGACTTTTGTTCGAAAACATATTATGAACAAAAATCACTAGTCTTCCAGGCTTTTATGACATTTTGAGGTGAGGTTTCCGTATGATATCTAAAAGTATATAGATACAAAAAAGAAATTAGGATGACATAATGAAAACTGGAATAAATGCCACAATATATTATGGGAGATACATAAATATATAAAATTTCCTATATAGATATGACACTGTTTGTTGTCTGTGTAACGATATATGTCGTCACATTACTGCAACAAGCAATGCTATATACTGGAACACACGTATTCATTGTAGGTATTATTCCTATCTGCATACCCAGGTTGTAGAAAATTGAACCACGCCCTAGATGTTTGCAACATCAGTTTGGTCGCAATTTTCACTGTTAAACATTCTGTTTATGATATCTGTATATATAGTTCAAAGAATATTTGATATTTTATACCTGAGGCAATGTGAATATTCATTCCTATAAAAATATTCCTATAAAATATTACTGAGAGGAAAATACAAATAACAAAATTATAAATTGTAATATTTGCATTATGTATCTATTTATACACGTATATCTGATATAAAGAAATGATTTCTGTTTTTAAAGTTATAAAAATCTTTAAAATGTTTTTTTTTTCAATTTAAGCTTGACTTTTATTTCCTTTGTTGAAGCACACGTTCAATAGGCTATTTTGTCATTGATGCACCGACTAAAGGAGAGAATCGCGACGATACAAAGAAAGTTGACTTAATTATAATCAATGAAATGAATATTCAATATCATTCAAAATAGAAAAGCATTGAAAAATAATTCAAATTGCGCGAAAAAATTCAATTTTAACTTTTTCTCACAATGTTTCATTTGTATTCGAGAGAAACTTTCAAATTTGATATTCAGCATTTATGAATCTTTTTAAAGCAAAAACTTCTTTTAATTAAAATGACATAAAATATTTTTCTCTTTTAAAATAGTAGTGACCTTGATGAATTTAGAGATAATTTGTGAAATAAATTGTGATTTTCATAAAAACGTTTCACAGAATAAATACTTGTTATATTATATAGGAAATATGAGGAAATATAAGAGTTTTCTGGACTTACTTATGCTTTTTAAAGGCTTTGAACTGACACGTTTCTTCTGATTTCTCTTCCAAGAAAAATATGATCGGAGATAGATAATGAAGAGTTATCCTCAATGTTCATTGTTTTATATATAGCGGGGACGTCAGCGTATTTAATTCTTAATTTGAATAATGTTGAATAATTTTATCCAACTATATAGGTATATACAGACTCCTCTCCAATAAGCGAGCTTACAAATAATGTCAACAAACACAATTTCAGCAAACATTCTCGCGGAAACTCATGACAATGGAATTCTTCAACCAATCACTTTACAACAGGTAGTAATATACACATATTGTATATATGTGTTTACCGTTAGGGGCATAGCGCAAACAAACACATCTACTACCTTTGCCGCTGGGAATTCATCCAGCACCAGAAAATAGTCTTCCACGTTTAAAAAAGGGGAAGCCACAATATTCTATCTATACCTCTACAGGTTGTCACACATTTTCTCCGACTCTTATATGCGGAGAGTCGATGGAGGTAGGGTGTGCTATGTTATGCACGACAGAATTAGGTTCTGTTTAGAAATAGCAGACGCAAAATTTTTATTAGCAATAACTACACTCTATACCTGCGTATAGGTATAACCATGGTATAACAATAATTGCTTGCAGTTGTATGAGTTGCACTGTTTCTCTTGTCTGTATTGTGTGCGCTGCCACGCAGCAAGCACAAAATCTCCCTCCAGCCTCAGATGGTGTCTGTCATCAGAGGACGATGCAAGAATGGATGAAGTGTCAACAATTTGCCGGGAGAACGAACAATATATCTGTGACACTCATAAACTGGCATAATGATGGCTGCCGGTGGAAGAGCTGTTGTCCCTGGATGTTGTTATAATTGTTATTATTATAATAAAAAACGCTGCCTTACTTGTGTGTGTGTGTGTTGGGATGCGGATTGCCTCAAATTTCCCAGCATACCAACCAGTAGCCTATATGAATGAGGTGGCAGGTATGTGTCGAACATGGATTCTAAACCACGCCTGTAGCTCTAACAAAGGATAGCACAATGCATTACTGTGGTATATTCTCCCATATATAGATACTATTTAAATAATTGCTATGCCAATTGTTTCCTCCATGACATAACCTGGTATGGATGGAGACTGACTGCCATTGTTTTTCATTGACAATCGGCCCATTGTGAATGACAGACAATTAAAACAAAAAAATGAATGACAAATTTATCAATGGAATCATTCAATATGGACCACGTATATTTTTAAAAGGAAAAATATTCCGCTTGCTTCATTCTAAAAACAATTTTTTAAACAAAAGAATTCATGATTTCTGAATTGATAATAATTGTGAAATAATTAAAATCTACCAAACATCTTTATTAAATAAAATAAGAAATGATCAATATTTACTATAATGAAATATTATCTTAATGAAACTTCTTTGTCTAAATATAAAACATTTGCAATTTAAAAAAAAAACGTAAAAAGAATAATGAATTTTTTCGGTGAAAATTTGAATTTGCAAAAAAAGTAATGTTTTTAAATAACAGTCTTGAGTTAGAATTAGAGGATATACTTGTTGTCTATGTATTGATTTCAAAATGCATGGATTTTCAAAGTTAATTTAATAATGATTAATAATTAATGAATACTTTTTATAACAATTTTCTTATGCTCATGTAAAAGTTATATTAACATTAAGTTTACTCATATTTGGAAACCTATTAACCCAGATCATGACTATGTTTGGGTGGAGAATAGGGGAGGAAAGCATTGAGCTATGAATATGAATCAGACCAAAAGATGTTTGTCTGTTTATTTGGAAATTTGTTCTCATAATGTGTAATATTATAACCTGTTGGGGACATTACAAAGTTCAGAAAACGTAACATGTAGAACTTGGACTGCTTTTAATTATTGAATTCACTGACGCGGATTTTGATGTAGTATTTTGATTTAGGTACTTTATTCTACAGAAAATCTTCAAAATTGGACTATAAGACTGTTAAGTGACCCTCTTATTCTATGGAAAATGACTTTCCTTGGATACGAAGCGCATACAGAGATTATGTAGTATCCAAGAGAAGTCTAAATTTCCATAGAATTGGAGGGTCACTTAACAGTCCTATTCTAGGATATAAGATTCTATATCTATGGTTGCGCTATTAATGACGATAATGACCACGGGCATAATATTCCTAATATATACTGTTGTATGATCTCTAACGGAATACTGTGAATATTAACATATATGGTAATGATTGTAAAAGCATAATAATTGTTGGGATGTCTTCTGCACATATTGATCATCTGAGGGAAGGGTTTAAATGACCTCCAAATCATGTTTTCTTATCTAGGAAATTAATAATATGGGATGGCTGTGAACTCCCACGTAGGTTAGCTGCATTTTACAATTTTATTCTATGAACAGCGTTATCGTAAATCTCCCTTCGTCAACACTCAATATTCTTTTGATTGTTTCACTTATTATTTCGCCATCAAACCATGAGTATAAACCATATAACTTACGTTTATAATATTGTAACACTAAAACGTCATAGCAACATAAGTCCGTTTATCTCAACGATATTGGTGATTTATTTTCTCAAGCTTGTACAATAAGCTTACATAATTCTGGTTCTTGTCCTTGTTTTCTCAAATATATCAAATTGTCAGTCTGAAACTTGAACAGATGTCAATTCAGCAGGTGTGCCCTCTCCAGCTCGGTTATTAATCAATCTTGAAGAACGATAAGTTAAAAGTATTTTCTGCAGAAATGAGTACATGCCTCCTTTCTCATGCGACCAATGTTTCAAACATCGTTTAATAGTTTGGACGGCCATATGTTCAACTCGGTGTTTACTTACCTGCCTATAACAAACTACAAACACTCCTTAAAAGAATTCAAACGAGAGCTCACAATATAATGTGTAATCAGAGCTGTACATGCTTACCTGACATTCAAGATCGGAAGAAAAAGCTCTATCCTTTTCTATTTTTAAAAGTATAGTCAATAATGCGACCCACACTCTGTCTCCCTTTATGTTGCACAAATCAACAATTCTGGTCGGTTTATTTTGCCGCACATAAGAACTAACTTTAAGTTAAATAAACTATAAAATTTAATTCTAATGATTAATTATTTTTTTATAATGTTAAACAATGTTTTCCATTGATTGTAAATAAACAACTTAACTTACTTACTTACTATTTCCCACAGCAAATACATCAACGTAATCACATTCAGAATTTTTCCTCTCAACAAATTCGAGATGTGTTCACTTTTATTACACTCGAAAACATTTTATTTTGTTATTACGATTACGACAAAATGTGGCTACATGACTGCTACGACCGAAGTCAAAGCACTTTTTATTGTTTTCTGATATGTATAATAATTTAAAACTCATGACAAACAGCACTTATTTTAATAGCTCAATTTAGTAAATATCTTAGCTTAACAACTATAATTTGAAACCATAACAGAAATAAATTTAAAAAACAAGGTAATTTTATTAAATTCACAATGTGTCCCAAATATCAATTCAAAAAATAGTAGCCTACAGATATGTATAAATATAATAGTGTAAAATCATACATTACATGTAGCATATAATAAGTACAGCATAATATACCTGTTTATGTAGGTTTTTCCATAATATAAATAATTATTAAGCATCAATTTGGATAATAATTTGGAATGATAAACAATATGAACACAACTCAAATTACATGGCGAAATATCACAGCCCCAGAACTAAACACGGGTAGATTGGGATGTACAGTAAAATTAACAAAAATATTAGAAGGACAATTTTATAATGTAAAGAAGAATTGCTTCTTCTATTAATGAGATAAGGAAGGAATGCTTTTACATGCCTACGATAACATATTTTGAGCTACGCAACAACACAATTTGTGTACCAATCCTGTTGTTAGAATGAAAAAAGGATTAAGCAATATTTCAAATAAAAACCTACTACAAATATGTATGACTATTAAAACATGAAATCCCATATGTATAGTAAAAAAGACATTCTCAACTGAGGCACATGCAGTGTATATATAAGTGCAGCCATTCTCATTAGGCACAAAATCTGGGAACTGTATATTGTAATATGGATATTACGGGGCAAATAATTGTAAACATTGTAAAGATTGAAGTGATAGTGATATTGCAATAATATTCATTATGCCATATGTACTTGTCAGCTGTAATTATTATCAACTATACACACGCGCATGTGGATGTATTTTAAGGAATGATTATTATTTTTTAAAATGCAAGCGACCTTTAATCAAGGGAGTTATGATGTTCTCAATTGATAGTCACCATTCTGCGTGATATAGCGGACCCAGGGCAGGGCTTGATAACCACTCTTCTCAATAATTTTCAAATAGCGCACCTAGAATTAGAAAATTGTTGAAAATCATAAAAAGTTTAAATGAAAAATCCATGCATAACGAGAGTCTACTCTTAAAAGTGCTCATTTTCTTCGCGTTTCTAATGCTTTCTGGTCGAACTGCAGCATAACTGAAAGCTCGACGACCTCGCTCTTTTCTTGGTCTGCTTTGTAAGGTTCAAAGATCGCAGTTGGCTGGCCGGCCAGTTTTTAATGATAATGTTGGATAGATAAATGATGACGGCAACCTTCATCTGGATGCACTTCTCTACTGTTAGCCGTCATCCAAGGTCCTGAAGTGTTGGTGTGATATTGTCAGTGCTGTATGGTATCGAGCTGTTTTGTGCTTCTGTTTTTGAATCAGCCGATTGTAGTAGAAGTAAAAGAGGATTGAAACTCAAGTCTGGAGATTTTAGAAAATTATCTACCATATACGTTTTGCTACACATTTGCTAGTGGAAGTAGATAGTCGGTAGTCATAATAATGTTATAGAGATTGACGGAACGACTTTACTTTAGCGCGAACTGACTTTGTGGTCGTTTGAAAATGAATTCAAGAGAAATGGACGAGTTGATTTAAATGAGAAATAGCCCTAATAACGAGTAGAATAGTGATTAAATCATTCATCGGGGACTCACTTGAATGCCAGATACGGTAAAATAAGGAATCTCAAATTTGACAGTGATAGGTGGTTTCGCCTCCCTATCTTCGCTGACCACACTGGGTAACCCATAGTGGGCGCGCATCACCAGCTCTTTCCCACCAGGGAAGCTGCGAATACTCCACACCATATGGTTAGTCTCGGGCACATAAGTCACGGTGCCGACGGTAGTTTTGAATTTGGGCGAGTCGACATCCTTCGGTACTTGAATTATAATCTCAACATTATTGGCGGTGCTGCGTCGTTTGAATTGACTCTTAGCCTGAACAAAGAGAATTTAAAAACATAAAAAGAAAATCTTATAATCATACTATAAAAATTTAAAAAAAAACATTTTATAAAAAAACTTTAGTATTACCAATTAGTATACATAGTTACCTTGATCATATATTCCACTCGACTGTGAGTGTGAGTTTCGATGATGGATTCCACCCATATCAAAGGTTTCACCTGAAAATAGAATCACACCAGATGTCAACCAAAATCACACCATATTCACATTTTTATCTTAATTATTTAAAAAAAAACATTATCATTATTATTACGTATTATAAGCAAAGCTTTTTGAAGAGAGTAGTTTTGTGATTAAATAGTAGTACTAGTAGCAAACCATTATAGGCAGCATTAGAAATAACTGGGTGTTCTCACGAGGAAGTCAATGTAACAAACAGTATGTTGTTAGTAACAGCATCATATAATCTACTATATAGCACAGTTAAGGTGACAGTAATACAAAAGTAAGTATATTCCCTAATTACGATCTCCTAAGTAGTTAGTAAAAAATGTTTACCAATAGGAAATATTGTGCGAATATATAGGAAATAAAACGAAACGATATAGAAAGAAGATATAGACCAGAAGTTACTGTGATAAAAACAACTAAAAGGTTATATGTATGCTAAATAAATACTAAATAAAAGCAATACATTCAGATCAACTAAAACAGGTCAATCTATGAAGCCAAACAAACGACATAAAGAAGAAAAGAATCTATTAAAGAAAGAATGAATATGCACCCGATAGCGCCACAGCATGAGAACTTACGGCGGCGTTTCCATTGAATACATGATGCGAGCTCTAATGAAATACAAAGAGAAAGAATAAGGAGAAGTCAGTACATATACTACTCAAAATAGTATTTTAATGTGAGGTAGTATTTTTCAACGAATCGTATTAAATTCACAAATATAGGAATATAATACAGGTAATAAATATTTAGTTCATGCTTCCATAGATTTATCATTAAAATATTTATAAATGTAATTGACAACGGATAAATAAACATCATGCGTATAACGAGTTTAACAAATCATTTATTAACTTTAAGACAGTAGAATCAGCTCAATAAAGAAATACTCTCTTAACCTTTCTAGCTATTATCATCAAATATCGAAATCAGAAGCGCCATCCGAAACTCAACATTATAAATACATAGATAGAAGCTACTTTAAACTTCAAAAGACTGTATAATAATATACAACCAAAAAAACGACGAAGAAGACGAATGAAGACTATTTTCAAAAATAATTTAGCAAGTTTTTATGCTAGAATTATCGATTTTTCTATATCAAAAACAGAAAAGTTCCAACGTATGGACGCAATTTTCCTTACAAAACTTTGATTATATATATAGTTAAGAAAAAACAATAGAAGAAGATGTTATCGCTTGAATTCTTAATTTATAACGATATTGTCAATCGTTGTAGCACAGTATTCTGTCCATAAAAATGTAAACAAATACGGTCCAATTTTTATCCAAGTTTGTGTATAATATAGATTATAATAACTGATAAAATCAAATATTTCCATAAACATTTACCCAGCGAGCTTGATTGTAAATTTGAGTAATCGATATTTATTTAATAATATTACTAAATGACATAAGAAGCATCATTAAAACGATTGACAATAGCGATTATAAAAACAAAATGACAAAAGTAAAAATATCTATATATTTTAGGAGTAAATAAATAAAGAAACAATTTAAGAAGTCTGGTATACCTATACTCATTCTGCATTTTTTTTTAAATTCAAAAAGCTTTGCTTATAATAAACAAAACGCCGATTCTGATCTACAAAATCAACGATAATAAAAGTTCCGGACAATGCGTTATTACAATAATTGTCATATGAAATTAACTTACAAAATTATCTTATCAAACTATTCAAAAATCAAACAGTGAGTTAAATCACAAGAAACAAATGACAAAGTTTCTTTCATAGCAGAATTTATAAGAATTATCTACAAAACTGAAATGGTCGATTTCCTTATGAATAAGGCTTATTTATCTAAATTAAGATCAATTCTAATTAATAGTAACACTTACATATCTAATTACCATCAATTATATATATTTTTAATTTTCTCTTGACTTGGTGCCCGTCATTTGTGTCTTCCAATCAGACGGGGGTCTCCCCGATGACAAAGTATTCCTTGATCAGTTACGCTTGTTGATAGGTCCATTAACCTTTCTCAAGATCCTTGCTGATGTCTATTTCTAGCGCTTCGACCCATTTCCTTTAGCCTTTTTGGTGTTGTTCCAAGTGCTCCGACTATGACCAGCATCACTTTAGCGTCTTCAGTTTCAAGCTCTTTTTAATTTCTCTGGCCAGTACTCCGTCGTTTGATCTTCTCGTCCTCTTTTGAGCTGACTCGAGAGTCGCCTGGTACTAAATGTTTTTCTTCGTCTTCCAGCAGAATTTCTGGTCTATATTGTGCTCTATTCGGTGATCCGTTTGAATACTGAAGTCCCATAGAAGCTTATAATAACAATACTTGTCTAATTAAGATCAGCCTACTAATAGTAACGCTTGGCGAACTAAAAACGCTTTTATGCTTTTATATGGATTATTTTTGTTTTTAAGGTTTAAGAAGTATAATGTGATAAAGCGAGACACTATATTAACAGATTTCATAATTAATCAATGCATCATAGTTGCTTAACTAAAACTAGCTGAATATTGAACAATTAATGATGAAACAACATGGTACAAGTCACAAATCAGACACGTGCGTTGCATGCAAATGATAAAATTGAATGACAATTTGACTCACATGAGTGTTGATTCGGTAAGACATTAATTCAAACTCGCCATCGGGTGGAATGAAGGATATCGTGCGATCATTTTCAAATCGAGCCAATCTAACGCATTGATGAAATTTTACATCCTCCAATTCAACTGATTTACATTTAGCACTTACTAAAATATTGACCCAATGAAACTCAATTAGAGTTCATAACAAAGTCAGCAATGTAGACAGATATATCTACAGATGTACAAATATGGTATTATTTATACCTTTATAAAAGATGAAATTCCTTCTCAAGTAACAAAAAGATCATAAGATTAAACCTGCTGCGACTACTGAACGCAATACTGACTGAATTTTTAAAGATTATTTTTCTAATTTCTACTTATAAACTCACATGGGACTTTCCAAAATCTGTTAATATTTAACGACCAAGTGGAAAAAACCAGTTCAGTTGACTTGTAATTAATTATATTGGGAAATTTAATTACTATGAAATTTTATTTGATGCGAGCATGTATAAAAATTTCCATATCAATAAAATATTGTTTTAACTTACATCCTGTTGTATCGAAGAGTACTTTGTCATTCAAACCTAATCGGAGTTCTGGCATACCAGATAGATAAACTCTCATTTTGACTGAACCGACAACTTCACTGCGGAGAACATTTCCATTGCTATTAACCTAAAATTACAATGCATTAAAAGGTATTGAGAAAGATGGTAATAATCCATTTCATTATTAGTTTCTCTGTTCTAAAATGTTCCAACTTTGGAACATTCTCTACAATCAATAAATTGATGGTGGACAATAACGCCATAAATCAACAACTCACTAAAAGATTGACACTTTCGATAACATCTAGAAAGACTTCATTTTTTCTGTAACGGTATTTATCACCTTCAGATCGCCAGGAAACAGCGTTTGTAACTGCTGGGGGTAGTTTAGGGGCGACATCCAATTTATAACTGTCCTGTGTGATAAATCTAGGAGAAAATAGCTTTTATTATTAAAAAAATGAATATAACCTAAAATATTGCCAAACACCATTAAAAATAAAGAATGCAGAAGTATAGAGCTTCTTTGAACGTCTTTAACTAAATTTATATACTGACAAAAATCAAAGAAAGCAATTAGCCAATAAAAATGTATAATAATCCGATTTAATAAACTTATTACCATACTAAATATAAATAATACACACATAGAATTCAGATTTTTTGTTCCTGAGACAATAAAACAAACTTGAAATGAAAGTAGATTCTTCTCCTTCGCAGCATGAAATAAGTGAATGAGTAAAAATGGCTCTACGGTGTCACGTGCAATAAATGTGAGCAACAATACATCGGCAGTAGCATCCGTGACCTACATACAAGGTACAACAAACACCTCCCAAGCCCCAATATTCAAACATCCAATCTCCTGCCAAACTGAGCAAACATTACTAACGATTAAAATCCTACCCAGAGATAAAAACAACATCAACCTACGCTTCCTAGAGCCTATCCTAATTGATCAGCGCAATCCTACTATCAACTCAAGACACGAGAGAGGGGAATTGATATATTTGACATTCTAACAACTAATCGATTACGTAATACTTATTGTGCTATATTATTCCCATTAAATCTATTTTTATTCATTTGTATACATAGTTGCATGATTGACCGATTAGGGTCGACTGACCGAAAATTTGCAGAAATATTGTTATATTATCTAACGCAGCCTGTGATTCTAAGCTTATTTTATTTAATAAAACAGACGTCTGATATTTTATGACGATACATTATAGAGTAGAGTATGTCATCCGAATTATATATTTAAAAACAGTTTCTAATTAAAAGGAGGTAAATCTTTTTATATGATATGATATTGTTTATAAAATTAATAACTCACTCTTTTAAAATTTGTGTTTCGGTGGTTTGAGGATAGCCGAAATCCATAACTTCATCCATTAATTCATATATAATTACAAAATTATCTCTAACACTTTCTTCTTCAACATCTTTGAAATATTCAATGAATACCTATAATAGAACAACAATCTATGAATTTATTTCATCAAATAGATTTATAGTCACTGGAGAAGAGTGCAGAGAAAGACGAATACTATAGCACTGAATAACAGTTTAAATGTTATAGATAATAAAGAAACAATAATACTGTCTCATAAATAGACATTAAACAAATATAAGTATTTACCTTGCAGAGTCTATGAAGAAATGAGAACACCATTGCAACATTGGCATTTTTCTTTGTTGTGGAAACTAGATAAACATTGTTATAGCGAATATACATGAAAGTTAGATCACCAGACTGAATAATAGGGACTAGAGATCCTTCCTCCTCTTTCTCCATTGTCAGTTGAGAAAATTTTTCAATAGCTGCCATGTCAATATCGCCTCTATAGTTTCTTGATATTAAAACTTTACCTTTGAGGTCCAACACATATACAGCTGAAGCTGACATTCTATATTTTTTCTCTGATTATATTCTGAAATCAAATAGAAAGATATATAATATGACTTATGAGATAATGAATGTATATATTTATCAGTATTGTATCTATTAGAATCTCTAGTCAAAGCTATCATGGAAGAAGTTATAAAATGTAGATCAGTTTAGCCTAACAAATTAAGCATATACATGATTCTATGCAACTAAATAATTATAATACATTGCTATCATTTTATAAGTCTAAATTCAATTTAAATCCATAAAACATCTCATGTCAAAACTAAAATGGAAATTTTTTTCTAACCAATATGGGCACTTGAATAGCAAACCATATTCATTATTCTATTAATAAAATTATTAAAATAAAAGCACAAGAATTTTGGATCAACATGGATTGTCCTTTTATTCTGCTTTGCCTGTTTTCTCTTTCATCAGAATCTTATTAATAAAATTATCACAATTAACAAACAAACCACCTATTTAACAATAATTTAAATTAGTTTATTATAATACTGAAAGAAAATTTGCATTTATGTATGTAATGAATTAATAAAAATGAATTTTGTAGATGCAGTTAAAGAATTTAATTTAGAATTTCTAAATTTTTGTATAGAATAAGTTTGAATGAAAACACAATGGTAAAAATCTAACCTAAGAAATAGAATATTTCTAAATGAATAAATTATAATCAAAGTTTTTGTGTTCATTAAAATTTTTAAAAACCATGCAAAATTTGATTACCACTTTTTCTTACTTTTTAAAGATAATTTCATAGCTACAGTAACAATTATTCCATTATATAGCATTGTAAAGTAAATAATAGTTTCCTAAAAACCTCAGGATATATCTTTTAACAATCTAAAAATAAACAAAACCCTTAAAGTAATTAATTATTTATCTAAATTATGTAGCAAAAATATTTTATTAATTTAGTTATTTTAGTTTTTTAATCTATGCACAAATAACAAAAGACAACCTAAAAATAATAAAGCCATTAAATTTAAGATATAGTGTTAAAAATATTTGTAAAGTCATGTATATATAATTATTTAATCATATAATATCAATCTTACAAAATTTCCTAAATAATAAAAATGAAACGTCAACAAACAGGTTTTATTTGATAAAAACAAACAAAAGATTTTAAAAAATGGTGAGAAATTAAATGATTACAAATGTGAATTTCAGACTGTCTCAAAATTTCTCTATTTAATATAGATTTAAAAAAGTTTGAGACGAAAGAAAAATTTGTTAGTTGTCGGAAAAAGTTGTTTTTCTCAAAATAATTGAGAAAACAAAGTCTGAAAAATGTCGGAATTTGGTGCATCATGTAGATGGACCTAATAAAATTACAATTTTTTGATAATAATTTGTTTCTTTCTGCCTGACAACTATGGCGGCCGAAATGGATCATAGTGGATATGTGTATGGATATGTGGATATGTGGATATGTGGATATGTGGATATGTTAAAGTGGATATGTGGATATGTGGATATGTTAAAGTGGATATGTGGATA
>JAYMFX010043340.1:0-14733 GCA_036784945.1 Monocelis spectator
AAATATTGATTACCATACCATAGAGCTACAAAATATTGATTACTTTACCATAGAGCTACAAAATATTGATTACTTTACTATAGAGCAACGAAATATTGATTACCAAACCATAGAGCTACGAAATATTGATTACCTTACCATAGAGCTACGAAATATTGATTACCATACCATAGAGCTAGAAAATATTGATTACCATACCATAGAGCTACGAAATATTGATTACCATACCATAGAGCTACGAAATATTGATTACCTTACCATAGAGCTACGAAATATTGATTACCTTACCATAGAGCTACGAAATATTGATTACCTGAGCATAAGTGCAGAAAAGCAAACGCCAAGACTACCAGTAAATATTTCATTTTCTAAAATAAAATCCAATGACAACTCTAATGGTGTAAATAATTATAAAAATAAAACACTTTGCCACTTGTATTTTAAAAATAATTTTTAACTATAAAATAATAATAATAATTGTAACCGTAACTCACTCAATTGTGAACGAATTGATTTGAACAATAATTGCTCAAGCCGAACTTTTATATAAGTATAGCCTTGTGGTGTTTTTATCTATATGAAATAATTATAAATTAATCATGTCTACTTGATTGGTAAACTGCCATTTGGTCTTCGACTTAACTATTCATATGGTTGCTTTACATCAATTAAATCGAATAAAACGAGTAGTTACTTTGAGAAAATCTTATGGTTGTATATTCAGAAGTATATTTCTATACTTTAATTGTATACACGAATATTTTAATTTTAAAACATCATTTTAGTATAGGATTGTTTGACAAATAAATATTAGTAGCTGATATTTAATGAGCCATTCAGCTTTAAATAAAATACTTAGAAATAAGAACTTGTGTCTTGAAAATAGCGAAAATCTTGAACTCCTATCGTAAACATTTTGTTAAAGAATAATGATACCTTTTTTATTTTAATTGACCGTTAAAGTGACCCTCCAATTCTATGGAAATTTAATCCGCCCTTCGATACGGCCCTATCTCTGCAATGACATGATGTATCTAAGGGCGGATTAACAAACAAAATTCCATAGAATTCGAGGGTTACTTTAACGGTCAATTGTAAATTAACAACATCTTAATCTTTTTTTACTTTGCTAATTTATTTTATCAATTGTTCAGATTAATTATGATTTACATGTTATAGTATTCGTTTATATAGAACAAGTTATAAATAATAATAATAGTATTTGATAAGAATCCATTGAAAATAAATGAAGTAAGAGTTTCTGTTTAACATTCCCGTCAATCTTGAGGTGCGACGTTCTCAATTTCTTTGCTTTCTTTATAAATATATCGGTGAATCTGTCGAGAAAGAAGTTTTGTTATTAATTCACCAACTTCAAAGAAGACAAATGCAGTGAATCCCATGAACAAAGAAGCAAAACCTCCAATTAAACTCAGCAGAGTTTGTATTGGATAGGCGATTGTTTCTCTCCGTACAATTGGAGTAAAGTTTTTCCGTTTTATATTGACAACAATAAAACTGTCGTGGAAGTCCTTCGACTCTAATAATTCTCGGGCGGCCAGGATTGAATTTTTCCTTTCGACTGCTTGCCGAAAAAGTTCCGGGGAATAAATGTATGTCTTATTGTTATACTTCTTAAGTATCTGATCATACAGATAATCCAGAATGGTTTTATGAAATCCTATGGTGGATGATAGAGTTGTACTATAAAGGATATCATTGCATTTAACAAAGCAAACATCATTCCCATTATTATGATTAATGTTGAGTTTTGCTCTGTTTAAACATTCCGTAGATTTGATAACTTCCATTTCATACATTTGATCTTTCTTCATTTTATCAAAGTCCCACATTTCACAATAATTCGGATGAGAACTGTATTCCTTAATGGTTATGGGGAGAGAAGACTCAACGCATCTACACTCTTTCCTAATGTAATCCTGGAGTTTCTTCTGCTCACATAAGTCAAGCGAATAATGAAAACATTGACCATTGCTTTCCGTATAATTTTTAACCCGGTTTGGGTCCACACATTTAGTGAAAGTCTTATCATAATGAGTAATCTTAGCATCGAATATAATATCATTTACTGATCCGGGAGATAGGTCTATACCTACTCTCTTGATTTGAGGCTTCGTATTAGGTTCGTGAATTGTAACCACTACTCCTTGTCTCCAAGTTTCACCAGTTTTAGGCATACATTGATGACATTGTTGAAGGGAAGATGGGGATTTTTGGGTGTCATTTAGTTCCATGCTCAAATAGTTTTCCAGAAATAATGTTAACTTTAATCCATTAGCTGTGTCTCTATACGTCTTTTGAAAATTGAAAATGTAACACAGGACAAAGCGATCGTCATACAGTATCCATCTAGTCAAATACTCTTCAAAATTGCATTCTTCCCATAAATCCAAATTAATCGCACCTGAATCGGTACCTTTATTCACTCGACAACTAAAGATTACTTCTTGTGGATGTGGAGTTAGTTGGGAGATATTGTGAGTGGAGAATAGTTGGATAAAATGCTTCATAGTGGGATATTCCAATGGGACAGAATCTTCACTACTTAAATTCTTTCTCTTTGAATAATTTTTCTTCCAAGCTTCATACTGTTGAATAAATAGAAACGGTGAACGATGTGTTTTTGAGATCATAATATTTTCTCCCTTATTTGAAAATGGTCGATGAGGACAGACTGTCACTGATGGGAAAGGATAAAGGTTCTCTTCCATCTGCTGATTAAATTTAGTTTTATATTCCAAATATGCTCCAATGGCTGTACCTATGCAAACTAAAAATGAGCTCGATAAAAGTAAAAATACCGAGAACCAGAATGCTTTACCCTGCTTAGTCACAGATTTAGAAGCTCTTGGTAAAGCTCTTAGACTTGTTTTCGTTAAAAATTGTTTGAATAAAGACTTGTCCTTTACTTTGTGAGTTTCATCATATCTTTTTGATTTTCGATTGTGATTCATTATACGAGTTCTTTTGAATAGAATTGATCGACGACTCATTGATTTGGAGATTGCCCAAGCGGTTTTATCAATTAATAGGTACTCATGCAGTTCAGAGAGATATTCTGATTTTTAACTGTGTCGCTGCTTAATTTACCCGTTTCTAGGAAACGTGAGAAGAGTAAACAACAGTCCCAAGTAATATTCTGTCAGAGGAGATTGTTTGCCTGTTAGCTATATGAGGATAAGGTTTTTTATTTGCTTTAAAATTCTAGCTGAGGTTTCGTGATGTGAAATGGTATACATAAAATGGAAGCTAATCATTCTGGGAAATTCTCCATTATACTTTACTTCCGTTTCACAGATATACCTACCTATACCCATTATAAATATCTATGTATTAACATGGCATGTTAATGAAAATAGAATAGAATAATGAATAAATAAATAGCCGTTTATTCAATACTAACAGCATTTTCTTGTATAAGAAAATTACAGCAACAGTAACTATAAGAGAGAGATTAGAAGTAACTTTAAAATAGAATTAATATACAAAGATACAATAAGGTCAGCGTTAGTTTATTGGTACAATATTAAGGAATGTTAGGTAATCAGGGTGATAGATTCCTACAAGTTCCTACACCCTGGTACCTACTATTTAATAAGCTTAAGTTTTAGATCAAAACATATGCTTTAATTTCATATTTTATTTTCTATATCTATGCTTCGATATTTTCAAATGTTATGAGTAAAGTCAGATAAAATTCTCAATTGTATATTTGTATACTATAACTGTAATAATCGATATACAATTGATGTGCTGTTTAAATGGATGGTTGCACTAAAAATCAATATGATTTCTGTCATGATTTGCTTGAAGAAGCTGAACCTAATCGTTACTTGAATTATCATTTAAAATGAATATAGTGTGCAAATAACGGCGTCGAAGCCATCAAAATTGTAAATTATAAATTAATTATTATTAATAAATTAATACAAGTAAAAAGATATTCTTGCAAAAATACAGTATGATGGTAGTAATTATCCTCGTAGTTCAATCTTCGATCTAGGCGAATATTATTTTCGCTCGTGATCTGTTTGAATAATCAAAATTAGAAAAATAAACTTGAAATGACTTAGCATAAATTCATTACTGCATTGATCTAAGTCAAACGGAGAAAACAAATTGATCCTTTCTATTTGTTATTGATAAGTGATCGTAGAAAAATTGTGCAACTATGGAATCATAAACATAGCTATAGAATCATAAACATTAACATAAGAGTTTTATCAAATTATTATATTGTGACTTACGTTTTTCCCCTAAATATAGATTGAAAACGTTAATCTAAAAATGTTTCTGAGCAGCATAAGTAGTAATTTATACTATCTATTGAGGCAGTTCTTCGAGTCTCCTTAGTCTTTCTTACTTTTAATATTATAGTTGCATAGTGTTTGAGCTTAAAAAAATTCAGGTTTTGGCATTACCATTGCAGACATTGATTATTAGGTTCAGTAATTAAAGGAAACAAAACTCTAATACAGGCTGTAAGCATTCGTTTTGTTTAAAATTTCATAAAAGCAGTTTTGATTATAGTAACCAGTTTCGCATCTTAAGTAAACAGGGAAAATTTAAGATGAAGCCCAAACTATCCAAGCACACCACCATGGTCGCCACTGCAGAGGTAAACATAATTGCTACAATACACTTTGTAACTATATTGACTTTTTATAGACAAATGTTTTCTCTTAAAGGCTGTCTATCCTTAAATCGATAAATCATAGCTGTGAAAATAAAAGCACCATTTTTAATTTACCTTTGTTTTTAAACGAAATTTAGTATTGTCATCAATAGAAAACATTAGAGTCGTTTTCCAAATTTATTTGTTTCTATTTTGATTAGATTATATGTTAACAATATTGATGAATGAAAAAAATAGATTATTTATAAAGTATAGAATATTTTTAAAGAGTATTTACACTACAAATTAAAAACACAACCCATATTGAAAATGAGTTAGTTAAGTTGTAGACCAAAATACTCAAATCTGATTGGTTGTTGCATAACTTGATGTCAACTAGTATAAGTTGATGGTAAATCAGACATTCTGATAATGGTTAATCTCCTAACTTGATGTCCAACCATATTAGCAAATGGGTCAGTCAACTTACAGTAATTTATATGCTGTAACTTGACAATTTCATTTATACTATGAAGCTCAGCTAATATTCTGCCTCCAAAATATAAAGATATGTAAATTCAATTAAATAATATTATTCACATATTTATAATGTATTAGAAAAAATACAATTCCATTATAATTAAATACATACTGCTAATAAAAATGACCTATGTACAGGATGTTACCATAGGGAAGAATTATTCTATAATTTATTTGAATACAGGGTTGAGAATCCTCCACCATTTGGTGGAGTTCAGCCTAAAAGGGATCTGAGAAGTTAGGTCTCATAATTCAACCACTAGGGGCTATGCCCCCAGACCTTTGAATTTGCGCCTTGCTTGATAATATATTTTTCTTTCCACCAAAAGCTTGTTCAGCTGTTCTCAACTCTGTGAATATGTAGCTGTCTAGTTCTTGATTTGTGATTTGTAGTTATTCTATTGGTTTATTAGTTACACATTTATTATTATTATTAAAGAATGGAATATTTTGTTGTTAACAAAATAAGATCATCTATTTCAATGGCTTTGTCAGAGGGAAATCTTATTTATTGTCTCAATCATAAAAATATTTTAACTAGTTTATTAGTTACACTACTTATTAATATAGTAAATAACTACCAAATAAACTATGTATGCTCAAACTAGTCTTCCTTATTCAATTTAATATCAATTAATAATAAGAATTTAAAACTGATTTTATCTAGGTTTCATATCTTTATTCTGATATCATTATATAATAAAATGTAAATCTGAGATACCAGAGAATCAGTCATCTTCATTTATCATCTCAATGGGAATTGTATTCATTCATATGTATCACAAATTTATTTTCAGGCTGCTAAAAGCTATTTGGGTGATGAAACCATTGGAGATTCTAGGGCTCAAACTGATGTTATCAAAAAAACAAAAAAGCCTTCAATGCACCGCACTTCTACTATGAAAGCAGTTGTAGATGAAGGTATTCATACCTTTATATATAAATTAGTTTGTTAGTTAATATGATATGCTTTGATTAAATTTCAAATTTGGTATGGCTAAACTTTTTAAAACAGGATATTGTAGTTACTGAGAGATATAATGCTAAACATTGAATTTGCTAATACTGACATTGATGTATTGTAATAGAAAATAAAAGGAATGCAGGATAACAGTATCTAACTCTTAAATATGTACACCGAAATGCTAACAATGGAGTTTGATAAAGAATGCTTACCTGTTTAGAATATTTAATCATTAACTAAGAAATGTTACTCTCTGTGGGGCACAATGAACACTTTAATCTAATTGTTAATATAATCATCAACTTTTCTTAATTTTTTATTTTAAAAAATGCATTATTTGACTACTAATATTATATTGCCTTGTAATTGCCATATTTTTATTTTATTTAGCTAAGTCCATTGTTGGTAATGACAGTAAATTTACCAATCCTAGTTCAGGTAGACAACTGAGAACACGCAAAGCAAAACCAGTAACTGCTACTCCAGCTAAGAAGAAGTCTAAGAAACCTTCTCTAAAACGTGCAGGGACTATGCAACAAACTGCCAAAGAAGGCAATGTATATCTTAAGAATTCAAAATGAATTTTTTTTCATTGTTAGCCTTTTTAAATTAAGGTGGGTAATTCTATATCGTTTTAGAACAATTGAAATCTAAATTATAATTCATTATTAGATGATATTCCAGCTATTTGATATGTTATGTATAATCATTATCTGATAGTTGGAAATGAAACCGTAAAACCATATTTTTTATTTCCGGAACTACTAAGTCGGCAAATTATATTGATAATTACTTATTTATTAAATAAACTTTTAAACCTCTAGCATATTTGATGTTATGATTAGTATACAGAAGAAAATAATTTTAAACTTAATGAATCAAGCATTAAGTATTAAAATAACAAAGCATGTTGTTCTGTTTGTTATTTAATCATTTTTACATTTCAAGGAACATTACAAACCGCTACCATCATAAGCTAAATTATTGGCTGGATTGCTAGCTTATGTCGCTTTCTGAAAATTAATATTTTAGTAATGCAACTAAGCGATTTCATTCAGCTTTGCGTTCCATAACAAGAAGATCTATTGTTCACAACAGAGATAATAATCAGTAATAAACATGCCACGTAATTCTAAAGATTGAAATAATTTGTCTCACTGCCCTTTGTGTCTTATTCTATTGATGAGTTATATAAATATGAACAGAATTTCCATTGATAAAAGGCATCCATCCGACTGGCAAGCAGAGTAGTTCATGTATAAAACTTTATCTCTCTCTCGGCCTTGATACATTTATTAAAGTAAGATCTGGAGAAAAAGACTGCGTTTCTCAATGTTTTGTGAATCTCGATTTTGTATTACCTCATATGAACTTATCTAATAGTTGTTTTAAAAGATATTGCGTTTAATCCTTACCAGTCTTTTACCTTTTATTTTAGATGAATATCATCTGCGTTTCATCAATGACATTTTGTTTTTCTTGTTTTAATCATGTAATGCTTTATTTGCCATATTCACTTTGTTTTGTGTTGATTTGTCGCACTGATTTCTTAATCTTTAATAATAACCATTATTTATATAGTTCATGTGAGCAAATTAGATCTAATTTGGTGTAACATATGATGGGCAGCAACAGTCTCATTATTAAAAATTGTTTAATCTTTACTCAACTATTGTTTTCTTATCATATCATTTGTTCTATATTTTATTTGTTAGACCGCTAATCTCTTATATATTAACTTTCTTCATATTTCTTTAAATACTTTGTGGTTTATTCATTTTTTAAAGGTAATAAAATATATTACTTCATACATATTAAACATTTTCTTAATGCTGTAATCTCTAAGTCGACAAATAATTTGTCCATTTATAAATTAAGTTTCGTAAGTCTTTATATCGAGAACGATACCTTTTATATTAGATTGCTTATGAACAATTTCAACCTAAGTGCGAATGTTTTTATTTTATTCTACTCACATAATAATAAATAGGCTAAGCTAAATTTTGCGAAATGACATATTCAGTATCATAGAATAATAATTATACATGTACCCCTGTTATTGAAATGTATGAAATGAGTTTACAGACGATAATCATGATGAAAGCAGTGAATAATTTTAATCTTACAAACACTTATAACACAATAAAAAGATAGGAATTGAGAAGGCGAACGATCAAGAAGTTTTTAGCATTAAAGCATGTCACCGTGGGAAGTACCTTGTCATTAGTTGGATTTATGGATCTTGTACGATGAGTGGGTATTTTGCGCTGGGAGAAAATTCTTCAATATATGATGTGAAATTAAGATTCTTTTAAACAAAGTTCTTTCCTGTTTTCTAACAATTTCGTCAAAGGGCTTTTGATATTCGTGCATTTTGTATTTTTCGCATCTCCGAAGGAATCTGTCTACAGGACGTGTCGAGGAACCCCACCAAGCGCTGGAACAGCATATTGTAATTTGCCCAGTACTTTGAATTAAAAACGAGGTTGACACTTACATGTTAGCCAATAGTCCATTTTGTCGATATAATTTCGATATTTTCAGAGCATATATCGACAAAATGTCAGTGTGCCAGTTGAGAAAAGTTATAGGCATAGAAAAAGACTCTTGTGATCCGTTCTCACTGCGAGTCCGGTTGTAATGAACATTTCATAAGAATCGGTTGACTTTTAGAATTGTGAAATTTAGTATCGTCTCCTAGATAGTGACAGTTTATTTAACAACATATAATTTATGACAAGTTTATGAATAGGCCGACTTCTTCTCATAACGATAATTTTCTTGAAATTTTTATTTGTTATCGAACCGACTTATAAATGCATTGGGATTCGAATGAGGCTATCTGTTACTGGGCAATTAATAAGTAGTCTGAATCGATAAGATGAACCAATATTATTAATTATAATTGTGACGGTTTGTGTGCCGTTCACAATTAGCCTCCTTATATACGAGCCTAAATAATAACATAAAATTGACTTATGATAAACAACATACCTATGTTGTTTATTAAGTCAATTACTTATAATATATTATATAAGTATAATACAAATACAGTAAGTTACATAATATACTGTCACAACTCAACCCAGATATTTTAGCTCGCATAGTCTTCCAACTTCTCTGGTGGTCTTCTATTTCACTTCATCGGTTGGTGTGGTAGTATCGGTACCTACATGGAATTGTTGATTCGATATTTTCGCAATTGCAGTCCGAGAAGTCTATAACCGTAGACTGTTGGTTGATCTCTGATGACGAATTGGATTGTAATTTCTCCTGTAATTGCAGCATTCGTGAGAGCATAGATTGAATCTTTCCAACCAATTCGCCAATCCATTAGGGGTCCGCAATATCAAAATTTTTAATTCCTCGTGATTGTTCCACACGAATATAGTCCTATATTGCGAAAGATTTAGGTGAAGAACCTTCTATCCCCAGTCCCCAGTAGTGTAGTTGTGCAAAATATTGAGGATTTCAAGTTACTATAAAGTATGATCTCTCTGCTAGATTTAGCTTGAGTTACAGTATGTAGGAAAATAGTGCGGCAAATACGCAGCAGCAATATAACACGGTGATTGGTCAAATGTAACCACGAAAATCAAAACGTAATCAATCAGTAATTACTATTAGTTAGTTCCCTGAATCCTGCTCGAATTTATATATTTTATCTCTTGGTCGGATTAACAATGGGAGGTCATAACCTATATTACAATGACTGTTGGTAGTGTCAAAGGTAGGTAATGCTAAAAGAATCGGTTCATGAGGTATATTCATAATTATCATTATTATCTCTTGAAATTGTATGCTCTCATTGAAGTAGTAGATATCTAAGTATTTTTTAAAAACATGCAAATCTACAAGTTTTAACTTTTTCAAACAAACAAAAGATATTAGCGTTCAACACCAAATTATTTTTAAGAAGACTCAATTTGTTTAGGTTTGCATAATGGGAATATTAGAGTATACTAGCTAACTATATTACATTTAAAGTAAAGATAGCTCTTTATATTAAATAAAGTATATACTCTCATGATATATTTTGCTTTGTTTTGATATAGCACAGTTTTGTCAATTTTGAGAAGCGCATATTTTGAACTGTTAATTTTTGGTGCTCAAATAGGACAAATTGATTTGTACAAAGTTATTTGATTGATTTATCATTTATGCATACTATTAAATAATCATCGTATTGTCCTAAGAGTAAAGATTTATTTCTCTAACTTTATACTCCAGGAAAATATAGAATTAAGGTTTAAAGTAAGGTTTTGACTGATATCCAATCAAAAATGTTGTTCTAGGATAGTTCTAGGATGTCTCTCACATAAATAATTGATTTTAATTATGGGCTTGTATTTCATGATTCTACAACATACATTAGTATTATTCTGTTATATCCTTTTCTTTTCGAATCTAACCTGTACTGTTGAGCCTATTCATTTTTTTAGAAACTTCTAAAACAAGCAAGAATTTGCATTTTATTTTTACAATGTTAATGTTGTTAATTAAGACAGACAGAAAGAAATACTGCTATATCTATTAGTAAACACACAGATAATGAAAGAGAGTAGCTTACTAAGGGCCTTTTTGTTAATTAAAATTTGGTCATAAAACACCTAGAATTATTATTAATATTTCATAATTTGATCTATATCATGCTCATAAATATCTTAAAGTTCCCAATTATAAAATTTGTATAACCTAGAATAAATTATTAAGTGATACATAGTTGCACTCTAAATATTTCCGATAAAATTGTGGCAAATCATTTTTTAGGGATGGCTAAATTAAACAATCAATGTTGACATATAGTCATTGAATAGGTACTTACTTCTATAGAAAAGGTACATATTGAAGCATATGCTCCAGCAACCATGCAAATGTTCACTGTCAATGACAAGTTAAGCTATGATTTATATGAATATCTAGCCAAAGTTTCCAAATTTGGCTAAATATGTTACAATTTTTTTCAATTAACTAGTATAAAAAACAAGATATTGAATAAATTATGTTAATAACTCTTTTTAAATCTTTTAGTCACAATCAACAAATGAATTTGATTTTTTCTAAAGGAAATGTATTAAATGCTTATCATATTTTTCAACTGACCTATTTTTGATTTTAAAATCACAAACATGAATAACTTAACATTATGTTTCATCAATTTAAATTGAAGTATCAATCTACATTCAATAAAATATTTTATCCTATAGTTTTAGAAAACTTATGATTTGAATTATGTGTGAAGTAGATTATTATAAATTATCACTAGCCCTACATTGTTTCTAATTTGATTGCTTGTAGTATTATTTTGTAAATTTAAATGAAATTTTCTCTATCATTTTATGTAATATGAATTCATCTAAATTGGTTTTAATTTATGCTGTTTCTTTTTTATTGTAGATGGCTTCACCTATTGCAAAACATTTTAAACTCGTGGTTGCAGGAGCTGGTGCAGGGGGCTGCTCTACAGCTGCACGCTTTGTTAATAAATTGGGTGCTGGAAATGTAGCTCTAATTGATCCTGCTGAAGTGAGTGATATCATTATTTACATGTAAAATTGTAACATTTAGGTCATATTGATTGTGACGGATAGAGGTTTTATTTTATTTGTCTGACAATTGAGCCTTCAGATCTCACTTCAATCATTAATAAAAAATTTGTACAGTATTGATTTTTTCAAATTTGGCTTCTGGCAACCAAATGTGAAATTAGGCAACCTAAATGAAAAGATTAATGATTTGGTTCAAAAATTATGATACTTACTATGCATTCATTGTATTAGAAACATTATTACCAACCAATGTGGACCTTGGTTGGTGGTGGTATGAAGACACTGGAACAGTCAGGGAGGAATATGAAGGATGTCATTCCAAAGAAAGCTCATTGGATTAAAGATTCGGTATCTGAATTTTCTCCTGATAATAACACCTTAGTTACAAAAAGTGGTGATAAAGTAAGACTGAATTTACATGTTTTTTTTCTCTCTTAATATTTTCATTTACATCGAAACCAAATTGTTATAAGCCTTTATTTATTTATGTCTTTCTATTTCAGATTACATATGATTATCTGATTGTGGCCCTGGGTATCAAACTAAATTTTGATCATGTAAGTCCTCTGCACCAGATAATGCTCATACATAGAGATGTAATCCAGTTTGTATTCATTACATCGCATCGTTAATGACACTTAAAATTGTCTAATATCGTTTCTCAACCTTAGATAACATTTTCTTGCTACGAATTAGGTAGACATAGTATTATGTTCTCTTGATAGATATAGTTCAGCAACTTCACCTCGCGTGACTTGCTAGCATATGGATAGACGCAGATTATATAGCACTAGGCTGTAGTGGATAATTATAGTACACGTAAATGTCTCTGTCTGGGTGGAGCACATCGCTTCACTTATGTTAGATAAAGAACCGTTCTCTCTAGTTTATCCAAGTGCTCTTTCATAATAATACAGCACACATATATCGCTAAAATGTCAGCGATGCGATACATAAATTAAATTTGAGCATTTTTTTCTGAACATGAAAATTAACGACATGTTCAATGAGACTTTTGATGACAGACACGAAGTGATATTTACTACTTCTGAACATATAATACCGAGTAGTATATCATCCTTTCTCCAAAACTAAAATTTTCCGACTACCATTAGATTTAGTAAAAGAGTAACTGCATACATTCGAAATGCGGGTATTAAGACGTTGTAACAGACAAAGAAGTTTTCCGGATATGTTTGTCAAATCAGATTAATTACAGAAATGGAGACGGGATATTAAAATGCCAATTACTACAAGCCTATAGTTGTGTGTATCATAGTGTTCTCGATTCATGCCGACAACTTTGAGTAATATATTGCTCTTTTACAAACTGTTTGTAATTTGTTTTTCAAAGCTATGACAAAAATAACCACACTTCCTTCAGTGTGGTGAATAAATTGATGTGTTTAACAATTTTAAATTATCCAAAAGTGAAAGAGTAAACATAAGAACAGTTATACTAAACAACGATAATATCCATATAAATTTATATGGATTCAATCTGATTTTCAGGTGAAAGGATTGCCCGAAGCTTTACAGCATGACCCCGCAGTCTGTTCAAACTACTCTCCGCTCACGGTCAACAAAACATTCAAGGCATTTGAGAGATTCACTGGTGGAAATGCCATTTTCACTTTTCCAAATACTCCTGTTAAGTGTGCTGGCGCTCCACAGAAAATTATGTATATATTTGAAGATTATCTGAGGAGGGTAGGTTACCATTAATTCATTCATTTTAATACTCTATTGATTCAATGTGATCTCACTACCGATTGATTGATTTTTCATGATCTCATTATAGATTGATTTATTGATTAATTTTTCATGATCACATTATCGATTGATTTATTGATTAATTATTCATGATCTCAATATCGATTGATTGATTAATTGTTCATGATCTCAATATCGATTGATTGATTAATTGTTCATGATCTCAATATCGATTGATTGATTAATTGTTTATGATCTCAATATCGATTGATTGATTAATTGTTCATGATCTCAATATCGATTGATTGTGAGTAGCAGGATTTATATGGATTAATTTATTTGCACAGCAATTTCTTCTTTAATTATTTTTTTTTGTTTTAGAATTCTCGAAGAGATAACGCAGAGATCAACTATTTTACATCACTGGGCGCCATTTTTGGAATAAAGAAATACGCTGAAACTCTCGTGAAGATTTGTACTGACAGGAATATCAATGTTAATATTCGCCAGCACCTAATCCAGGTGACTTAGAAATTATTGTCTTCATCTTGCTTTCTTCCTTTAGCCAGTCTGAGCCGGCTCATTCTTGCCTTTTCTATTTCTACTTCTTTTCTTTTACATTGTTGAGAATGTTTCTAAATTTAGTTTGAGTGGTCATGTTTCGCCGTCAAGCATCATTACAATTCAGATCTACATCTATTCTGTAGATCTGAATTTTCAGGTTATTTGGATTTTTTCCTGTCTTCTGTTACTGTTGTTGTGGTGATTACATTCATTTCCACTTCTTCATCCTGTTAAATAATTAATTTCTCTGAAACTGACCATTCAACTCGAATGTTAATTCTTCTTCATCTTTATTTTATCAGATCGACCACGAAAAGAACGAAGCAACATTTGAAAACTTGGATACCAAAGAAATCGTCAAGCATAATGTAAGCGATTTTATTTCAAATGTTCATTCTTACTATAATTTGATATATATATTGATATTTTTATGATCAATATGACACATTTAGTACAACTTCCTTCATGTGACTCCTCCTATGGGCGCGCACGATTGTCTGAAAAGCAGTTCTCTGGTTGATGAAACTGGTTTTGTGACAGTGGACAAGTACAATCTCCAGCACACTGTCTATCCCAATGTTTTTGGTATTGGGGACTGCACCAATTTGCCTACCGCTAAAACTGCCGCGGGAATCAGTAAGCGAACTATTATTCTGTTACATGAGAATCAATATCACATTGATCACAGACTGATCTGTTACATGAGAATCAATATCACATTGATCACAGACTGATCTGTTACATGAGAATCAATATCACATTGATCA
>JAYMFX010043451.1:0-12953 GCA_036784945.1 Monocelis spectator
TATTTCTATCTAAAACTTATTATTCATAGTATCTCGATTCCCATTTGATACCAAATATATACGCTTTATTATTATTATTATTACGTCAAATATTGTTTTTCACACTAAACAAAATAATAAGTTCGACCTTTTGGGTTGTAAATTAGTTTTTTTAATTGAACATTTGTTTGCTACGAAATTTAGTTCAATTATGTTTTGTCTATGTTTTGTAACCAAATAATTTTCTCCTTTTTAGAATATTCAATTGAAAAAATATCTGAATTGTTTACAACACAAGGTCAACATTTTTATTTTGTTTAGTTCGAAAAAACAATATTTGACGTAATCTATTGGATTTTGATTTTGATTCAGCATTTCTATACAGAATTTTAAGAAGGTAAATAAACAAGCCACATTCTTCAATTGAATTCTTTTATATCAGAATTAAAAATGAAATAAATGAATTATTTAAAGAACTATATATAGGTATTCTATATATGTACAGGCACAATGTGTTTTGTATAAGTAATTTAAATATTATTAAATATAGAGTTTCTCTTTTATGAATTAAGCACGAACGCTTGATGGTTTTTGCTGGATGACCTTAAAGAAGTCAGTGCCTCTATGTTTTTCAACATTTCCAGCTGCTTCGGGTCTCATTCTTTGTGCTGGGGGTTCATAAGCGTGATTTTTACCGTAATTTGTTAATGTCTAAAAAAATAAAATCTCATTTCAACTCATATAATACAAACTCACGTTTCCATGATTTAAAATAAATTCATTGACATTTGGGTTCTTAAATAAAGCAATCAATGAGAATAATCAAATAAATATCTACCAAAAAATATCCTTTAATTAAGCATTCAAATAGATCATAGGAGGTCTACTCTTTATGATTACTTTATTAGACTATTATAGACTTTATTATGATTACTGCTTGACCACTTGGAACACCACTAATAATGTCTCTATATGACTGCACTAATATCTCTGTATGACTAAATGTCTCTATATGACTATATACTAATGTATGTATGTTCGTATATCTAGTAATTTCTATGATTTGCGATCTGAATGTCAGTACATAGTCTGAAACCAAAATAAAGTGTACCTTGAGATAAAACAAAGTCTGATTTGCTAACAGAATTATTGCTTACGGTCGATTTTGTTTTTATGAAACAATCTAAATCTAAATGAAAACCAACCTGAGAAATTGTTCCATGATTCCTCTGCGCTACGTCTTCACCCGAGGTTGTTACGCGAGGTCTTGGTGGCGCTTCTGGGGGAAGTCGATCATTTTCTACTAAATTTTTCATTGAACTGCCATGTGCAGCCGCGGAATTCTTCTCTGCTTGACCACTTGGAACACCACGCGCCTTTAAATCAACATTCAATCATTTAATTAATATAATAATAATAAGCGTACATTTTCAGGTAAACTGGTATGATGTAAATGGAATCTAAACATTCCAGATACATTTTCGGGAATCAAACAAGTCAACCATCTGAAAGTTCTTGGCGTTACTATTAACCCAAACCCTAACCCAAACCCAAACCCCAAACCCTTAATTGCTCTCAAAACTCCTTTACACATCACCATCCTGGTGGGGAGCGGAAGAAAATTTGCGTCTCGAAACTTTCCTCCGCAAAGCCAAAACATCTAGGTTACTGTAACCCACACAGCCCCAATTTAACTTCTCTTTCCAACAAAGCCGACGACAAACTTTTTAACAGAACTATCCAGAACTGCAATCATGTCCTCCCTGCCGTCAAGCACACTGGCTATCGGGTCCGCATCTTGAAACACCACAACTTCATCGCTGCTCGAAAAAACTTTTGTAAACCAGATTTAAACCAGATATGTGTCACACTATTCATTTCTGTGTTCATGCCACACTAATAATTAATACAAACGGTTGGAAGCGCGTGATAGAATTATGACAGTTTTAAAACTTATGGATTAGTGTGATATACAGTTTGAAAGTATTCTCCAACTCAACCATAAGTCAGATTATAAAACGTATGGTCATAAATCATTAAGGTAAAATATGAGTCAGTTATGAACGGTTCACGCCTGATCGAGACTGACAAGTAAAACGATTAATTCGAAACAGAACTGACGTGAATTTTTCTCGTAGGGACTGGTCCAGGATAATCACCTTTACTCAAAAGCGAGGTCATCTGACCTTTGTTTCTTGTTGCAGCTAATTGAGCTTCGGCGGTTCGTTGGGCCTTCGCGCAAGGCCTGGGTGAATTATAATCTTTGTTTTTGGTTTGGTCTAAGAAGTCACCCAGATTACCCCGTCCTCTCTCGAGATATTGCTGAGCTTCTGGTCTCGTGCGATTGCATGCAGGGTCGGCACTTTGAGCTAAAACGAATTTATGAAGAATATCGGTAGGTATGGTATGAGTGTTGAATTTGGAATTTAATAGATGAATAGATATCAGAACAAGTAAATTCACCTCTGACACCTTTGCCTTGTACCATCATGCCCAGTACTCCGTTTCTGCTCTTCTCCATGAATTCAGCTGCATCGCCCCTGACTCTTGGGGCTTGTCTCTCAGATACATAGTCCGAATTATGGTTAAAGCATTGGGCCATATTCTTACCCCGCGCTGCCTCCCAATTTGAGACCGCTTGAGCAGAGCCGCATCGGTATGGATGGCCTTCTGCATCAATATTGCCATTTTTCATATCGTCTTGAACAGTATGATGTGCTCCCCAATCTGACGCACTTCCCTAAAAATTAAATCGAACACTATGTACATCATCAATCGGACAGTTATTTACAAAGACAGATACTATATGTATGTGTATCAATATTTGATGGGGGTATAAATTCCCCTTCATTAATCTACATCGGTTATAATACGCATTGAGTGTGTATTTAATTTTTTTTAGAATTTTTGATAGAATTAGTTTATTTTGTGTTACTACTTGAAGTAATATACGGTTGAAAAGGAAAAAATATAAATTCGACTATAAATGTTTGATTCGAAAGGCTTACGATTATCAATGATAAGGAAGTTAAATGATAAATTACATGACTTCTTAGTGCATATTCCAAAGCTTCACTTTTGGTTCGTGGTGGTCTGCCCTCGGTGTCCCGGTGATCTGTAGCTGGGTCGTAGTTCCTGTGAACAAACCATTCATCCGCTCGAGATGCACGCATATGCCGAGCAATTTCTTTGCCTTCTCTGTGAGCACTTTTACCTTGGCGGTAAGGTTCATGAGGTGGCGGTTTGTCATGGCAATACCAATCATTGCTGCGCTGTTGATGGTTCTTTTCAGCAAATGTCTAATAAATTTAAATGAACGTGAAATTAAATAAAGTACTATAACCATATTCATTATCTTGGTGGATGGAATAATAATAATGATCTGTTAAAATAAAAAGTTAACTATCTACGCATTTATACATTTGATATAATAAGGATAATGATAAAATTTTACTTGAGCAGATTTAGGATAACATTTTAAGCCTCTGGATTCCGGCCGATAATTCTGATTGCCTTCAAAATCAAACCATTTGTCTTTTTGATTGTGAAACTTTTCTGCAATAGCCATTCCATCTCCAGGACGTAATCTCACCGGCACTTTATTTGGTGTTTCCATTGTTCCTACATCGGGTTTGTCTGACATAAGTGAGCTTAGAGTTGGCCTATTTTTATCGGCCACTCGCATACCCTCTGGTCGAGCTCGAGGTTGCGGCCTAGGAGAGCGATAGTCTGCCTTGTGCTAAAACATAATTTTTACTTAAATAAATACGTATGTTAATTATATTAATGCTATAATTCATGACGGAGATGAAAGCAGTCGTATCGATGCTTTCGAACTTTGGTGTTAGAGTCGTAACTGATGATATCGGTGATGATATCGGGTCACAAACGTCGTCATAAGGACAAAAGTAAAGAGCCACGAAAGCTACGACACTTCAGCCACATCAAAGAAGAGGACGATCGGCCGGAGAGTCTCTAAAAGATCGTGATGGATGGGAAAGTGGATGGTTTCGAAACCCGAAAATGAGCTGGATAAGCGGTATTAGTAGGTAAGTATATCAAACTAATGAGCAGAGATGAGCAGAGACCAACAACTCAACGAGGCACCTTGGAGTCATATCAGAGGCCACGAAACGACGTCAGATCGACTCCACACAACATATCATAACAACCTATAAAATTCATAAACGTACGGTATTATTGACTAAACGAAGCTCTCTAATTTGTTCCATGTTCCATCACACAAAAATATATCGACAAAATCTCAGAGCCCGCAATGTAAAACAGTAAAAACTTTCTAAACAGAAGCTCATTAATATTTGATAAAAATACTTGGACATATAATAACACTTTCCAGATGCACCGTGAGATGTTATTAAATTTGAACTCTACTAACTCAATACTCCCCCGACCTTGTACTTACTATATGTGGCTTGATTGATCTATTAAGTTACCGTTCATTGTCTAAAATGACATGCAATTAACTCATGAATAAAGTGAGGATAATAGCAAAATCGAGCTCAAAATGTTTTGCCTCAATAATTATCCCGTGTTGCTAACCGTTGTTAACTTATTGTGTGACGACTCCCACAGATATTCAATAGATATTCACCATGACAACACGAAGAGATAAATACCGTAATACACTCATAGATATGGATTCAAATAGATTGAAAGGAGAATTTTTACTATAGATTTTACTATAGTTTAGCCTTCCTCTCTCTATGATTTCTATTCTTAGTACTTTAATGAATCATAGATATATGTATTATGAAGTCTACAGTAATAAATTAATAAAAGGAAAGTAAGGCTTGAGGGTTAAATTAGGTCATTCGCTTTTGTGGTAAAACCTATTTAGCCAGATAAACTTTAGGCGTCGAATTGGAATAACATCAAAACTAATGGCAAATACTTATCTTATATTATGTATCTTATATAGGTAAATATATCCCAGTCATAAACAAGACACATTTAAATCATACGTTGCTCGCGTTGTCCTTGACAGGAATTTTGTCTTATTTTTATTAATTAAATACCGTTTATAATGAAATGTTTTCGTCACGCAACAGATTTAAACTGTTAAAGATTTTCACACACTATATTCACAATTACTAAGTATTTATGTTTATTTACTTTATGATTATCAACACAAAATCTGATATCTAATATGTATATATACATAGATGACATATTATGACTTGTTCTGTGAAGATTATATTCAAAGCTCTTTCATTTTAAATGAATTTTCAATTTTTCTACAAAAAATTTGATAACAAACTGTTTTCAAACTCAATTTATTTTGAATTTCAAATATACTACCTATATAGAATATTGTTTTTGTCACGAACGAAAGCTATTCGAAAGTATTGTTGTATAACCCACCTAAAATTTATGAAAAATTCAATTCTTAATCATTTTAAACGATTAGTTTTAAATTTTCAATTATGCAAATGACGTCAAATTTTGGAATCTTTCTTTGCAATGTAAGTTTGTTATATAGATTGCGTGTTCAGTGGACTTGACATAATGATTAATTGCATCAAAATGGAAGTAAATTTTCAGAAACTCTCAAACACTGTATAATAATAATTCAAATAAACTTTTCAATTAATTTGAAGATTTTAAAATTACAATAAATTAATTTTTCATGATCTTCATTTTTCTAAATCGCATGTTATAATTCCTTGTCAAACAGTTATCCGTGAATTTCTGCTTTTTGTTAAAGAATATTTATAATATAAAGATACATTTTTCTCGAAGATTTGTTTTTAATTGACTTAATCTTCCTAAATATCTACGACAAATGTGATGCCTTTAAGCTATTTGGTGTCAATTGTTTCATAGCTAAAAGGTTTTAATTGCTTCTCTTAATCAGATCGTGAGAGGAAATTTGCTTGTTAATCATAACTATAATAAATATCCCAATTAGTGGGAGAGTTTTATCCAGAGATTGAATTCCTCCATAATTATTAACATTCATATTGGGTGCATTGCTTTGAAATTAAATTAAATTTGACACTAGAGTGAGAAACACATCAAAATATTTTCTTGCTTGCAACATTCTTTACTTATTCTTAAATAACTAAAAGCTCTAATATACAGCAACAGACACTACCTATACTGACTGGCAGTTTTAAAAATTCAATCAGAAAATGCATTGATTGCTTATATTCTGTCTCATTATTGCCCTTGCTCCAAAGTATACTGCTCTTACAGTCATTGTAAAAATTGATAAATATTTCTCTCAGAGTTTGTATGATATAATTATAGTGTTTAAAACAGTGTTTGATATTTTTATGAAATTTGAATTTTGAATTTTTCAGGAGCAATTATTTCTTCACTTATCCGGTCATCACACAATGTCAAGACTCAAGATGTCTTATACAATCTCCAGACACACAGATTGTATTTTTTTTATTCCAATTAAATTCTTATTATGAAAACGCTTTAGTAGGTATACAATTTATAGATGTATATGCTGCTCGGTCAAATATCCGTATTAAAAATTAAAACATAGTTGCGGTTACTTTCTTTTAAATCTCTGCTTATATTCACCAACTATGCATTGTTTTTAGTAGAACATTACAGATTTTGAATTTCCTATAAAGATTGTAATGAAATCTTAACAAATCCGAATAAGATCTTACTAATCTCTCTTTAATCCTAACATCAAATTGTGCGCGTTGGTGGGACAAAACCATCGAAATGCGTTTCTATATTTTAGAGAGTGAACTCTCTTGGTAGTAATACTCTATGGTCAATTGCTACTATTGGATTACAATAAAATTTCTCTATATTAAATTAAGAAGATCTAAGGATGTTTCAGAAAAAAACAGAAAAAACTTTCATTTTGAATTTGGTTGACTTAAAATAATAATGTTTTGTTTGTTTATTGCAGATACATAATATATTGCCATTTCAAATACACAAATCAAATTTAATGGGCAGATATCCACTCACTTGAAACCATGTTCCCGGATTGCCGCGATTCTTTTCATAATTACTTCTCGCTTGATCATTAGACGAAGTTGTAAACATGATATCAATTTATCAATTTATATAGTAAACTCTAAATTTAAATGTTCAGGTATTTGAGCTGGTAAGGCACATTTGCTATAGCTGCACCAACTAATCAATACATCTCTCTCTAATAGGTGAGCCATTGTTTACAATTAATGTAGCATAGCAACCTGACATTGATTTTGCGATGCTGAATATTATAGCATCCACTGGTTCTCAATTGTGGTGTTTTGACTGCACGCAAGCAGCAGACAATCTCTATATTATGGGGACAATTGGCTGGGGACAATTGGCTAAATTTATCAAATAAATTGATTACAATACATTTATATTAGAACTTCTACTCACAAGATATTCATTTAGAATATACACGCCTACATAGCTATACATAGTTTGATAAACTAAATTTGATAAATATTTTGTTAATCAGAGATAGATTAATGGGTGTGGCGATGTTGATATAGGCGGTGTCGATATAGACGGTGTGGATATAGGCGGTGTTGATATAGGCGGTGTGGATATAGACGGTGTGGATATAGACGGTGTTGATATAGAGGGTGTCGATATAGACGGTGTTGATATAGACGGTGTCGATATAGGCGGTGTCGATATAGACAGTGTTGATATAGACGGTGTGGATATAGACGGTGTGGATATAGGCGGTGTCGATATAGGCGGTGTGGATATAGACGGTGTTGATATAGAGGGTGTCGATATAGACGGTGTTGATATAGACGGTGTCGATATAAGCGGTGTTGATATAGACGGTGTTGATATAGACGGTGTGGATATAGGCGGTGTCGATATAGACAGTGTTGATATAGACGGTGTCGATATAGACGGTGTCGATATAGGCGGAGTGGATATAGACGGTGTTGATATAGACGGTGTGGATATAGGTGGTGTGGATATAGACGGTGTGGATATAGGTGGTGTGGATATAGACGGTGTGGATATAGGCGGAGTGGATTGGTGTTGATATAGACGGTGTGGATATAGGCGGTGTGGATATAGACGGTGTGGATATAGACGGTGTCGATATAGACGGTGTGGATGGTTTCACGTATAATGGATAATTTTATTTTTTGATCGATTGTATAATCTAATATTATTATTATTATGATATTAATATATTTCTCAAGAATTATTAGCTTAAAGCAGTATCATACTACTGACAGTAGGGTTCAACCACTTCACACTGCCAGAGTGACTTAAAGTCAAGATATTTAATCTCTATACAGCGCTATACAATATTTCATTATTGAGAGTACTTAGCCGGGATTCGAACTCTCGACCCCTGGATTGGTGGTCAAGCGTTCTAACCATTCGGCCAGCGTTCTCTACAAAGGAATGACAATTTGAAAGCCTTCTTATACTGCGTGCTAATTCAACTGGATGCTGAATTAGACATAAACATTTGTATAAACATATTATTATTATGCGTTGATACATAATTTTGGGTGGGTGCATTATATTTCTTATACATATTCCTTAAATATTTCAATATAATTACTATATGAAAGTATAGAGATAGAAAATAATCTTATTCAGTAGGATATGATAGCTAGGTGTATTTATTTAATGCTTGCATACTAATTGCAATTATCAGATTCAAGACTACGATTCTGCTATCGGATTACTCTTTTCAGCGATGTAATTATTATATTTGAAAAGTCAATGCATCATGGGATATACAATATGGAGACCTGATAATTATAAAATGTAAAATGTATTTCATCCATTAGTATATCCTCCTTTATATTAATATCGATGGGTGTATACCCATTTAATTACAATGCAATTTGTATAGAAAATGGAAATTGCTGGTATTAAAAAACGCTTTATACAATAAAAATATAAAATTCAAAACGACCAAATTTTTAATGTATTGAATAGCAAGAAGAAGAAGAAATTTTCAAGGACTTCTATTATTCTAATAGAAGTCCTTGGAAATTTTATTGAGATATTGGGCTTTCTATAAGAAATATCCATACAGGTGTTTCGTAACTTTGTTTGAATTATTCTTTAAATATGTGAATTCAAATTTCTGGTTAGAAACGATCAAATTACATACGTTATCAACATATATGTAACTAATAAAAAAATGAAATGGGCTTATAATCTCTTATAATTAACGTTGGGTGCCTAGCGTTAATTATAAGAGCAGTAGTAGGTATATATTTAGTATTCATATCCTCAGACATTATTTCATTTAATTAGTTGATTGTTTCAAACAAAGAATTTTAATTCGCGATGTCTATATTAAACGAATAATTCAAACAAAATGATTTCATAGCTGTAAATGGCTGTAGGCCTTAGAGGAAAAATACCTTATGGACACGGACTGTTCATAGATATATAGATAGTGACCCATATTCCTATTGACTGTATATATTTGTAGATAAGTCATAGTGAAATTGATTCACGCTATTGTCAAACATCCTTATTCATTATCGTTGCTACTAGCAGTAGTGTAACACCATCATCGTGGAAGAATAATGTGTGTCACATAGAAGCACTTTATGAAAGGGCTTTAACATAGAGATCGGACTATCTTTCGCCTACTCTGAGAAAATAAATTGTCCGATATCTATGGGTATTAACTTTTTAAAGTTTTAATGCTAAAAGCTAATTAGATATTTAAGTAAAATTTCTTTACTTAGTTATTACTGAAATTTCATATTTCAATCGGAAGACATTAATAATAAGACCATGAATTGCTTCTGATAAAGTAATTTTATTTACAAAAATATACATGTTGTAAGATGTGTGTAGCATTTGTGGCTGAAAATCGATAATAATTTAATGCATTTATTAAATTTCAATAATCTATACTCATTGAAGCAGACATCTAGAATCCATCATATACAAATAAAGGAAAAGATAATCTATCGCCAAAAAAGGTAAATTAAAAAGTTAAGTGTACAGAAAGTCGAATGAATGAAAATTACACAAAAAACAAAAGCTGCCCAAATGAATGCATCACCAGGATTTAAAAAAAAATTGTGGTGCTGTACAAAAATATCAAGTGTAAATAAATAAGTTAAATATATCACACATCTGATTGAAGAAATACCATAAAATACAAAGGTTGTATCAAATGCACAAGTCATTGTCAATAAAATATATTATTCCATAAATTATTATTATAAATAAAATCAAAAAAGAAACTCTTAACAAGCTCTTAGCATGCGTGGATTGTTCGTACCTCTCACTCTAAAGTGTGTCTTCTTGTGTCTGAGCCTCTCATCCGACCGGGCGAAGCATTTCTCACAGAATTCGCATTTAAAGGGTTTTTCGCCAGTGTGCGTTCTGCGGTGGGTTTTCAGGTGGTCAGATCGAGTGAACTGCTTACTACAAAAGTCACAGGCAAATGGACGATAACCAGAATGTGTTCGCATATGACGATTTAATTCATCTGAGCGGGCGAATCTTCGATCACAGCCTTGAGAAGTGCAGGCAAAGCGACGTTTCTGTTGCTGTGTAGAGGCGGAATTATTGGAATCATCATAAGAAGAACCACCAGTGCTGCCATTCTTTTGTCCGATTGCGGAGATTAGAGTTGGCATTCTTGGTAGAGAGATGTCATTTGAGAAGCAATAAGTTCCTGGAATTTGAATTGAGCCTTGCGAAAACTCGTTGATAGAATAGCAAGAGTCGGCTGGTGATATTGACTGAGGCGGTGTACAGGAGTAAGCGCAGTATGGAGAGGAATAACCCATGGGAATATTGGCGTGTCCGGAGGAATAGTGGAGATCAGACTGCACAGAATTAGCTGGAGATGGGTATGCCACTTGATAAGTACCATAATCTCGACTGAAACAATTCATTGGGTGAGGAATTGTGAGTTGAGGGTAGGCAACCTCGGACATGGAATGTGGTGAACAACTTGACCGATCATCTTCCCTTTTGATACGGGAGTACACAGAGAAGTCATCAATGTGGCATTGGTTGTTGTTAGTTGAGAATGAAGTGGACAAAGGTTCTCGTTTAACATCTACAATGAATGCGGATAATAGATATTTATTTAATAGTTGAATTTTATTTGTAAAAGAAATCAGGTAATAAATTTCTTTTAATAAAAATAATTCTAAATAATTAATATAACTTTTTTTAATCTGTTGTTGTATTATTATATTTTCAAAACTTTTATGTAAACTCTTCATTACATTTCAAAAGACTTTAGACAACTAATGAAAAAATTTGAATATTGTAAAAAAAGCTTACCTTCAATTTCTGGGACATCAATTTCTTGAAAGAAGCGGCCCTCTACTCCGATAGGAGTAGGTGTATCAATGTTCTCCACTTTTGAGAAGAAACTGGTTGTTTTATTAGTTGGGGTATATCCAGTATGAATACCATCGAAATCGTTTAGATCGAAAAATCCGTCCAACTCTAACAATCGCTGCGTACATTCATTCAACATCATCATGTTTTGTGTGATTAGCTCGGAGATGTAGCTCTATGTCAAGAAATTTTATGAATGAACTTCTTGCGTAAAATGCTCGCCTTTATGAATGAAATTTCAACAATGCACAGCCATATATGGCTGTCTCAATTTTACTACAGCCAATCAGCAAACCTGGTTGTAAATAGATGTTTTGCGTCAGAGAGAGACGTAAGAAATTCCATTCTTCAGCGGTACTATAATATTAATAATTTACCTTAAACAACTGGAAAAGTAAAATTCTAATTAGATTTAATTTAAATTATAATATTTAATAGCTATATAGTAAATAATCTTATTAAAAACTGGTCGAATAAAAAAATTAGCAATTCATGACATTCTATTTATAAACTACTTCAATTATCAGATCGTGACGGCATGAGAATCTCCTCTAGCTAAATATGGAAAGTAATTCTAAAATTTATAAAATGGAATTTATCAACAATATTTTGATGATTATATTTAAATATAGAATTTTCGTAAATAAACCAAGTAACCATCCTGTTAAATAAATAGTAATTGAATATTCAAAATAATAATATGATTTCATAGTCAGACAGACAGTTTTCATACACCAACTTATAATTTAACAATTCCTTAAAGGCCTTAAAGGTTAATTTATTATATAAAATGATTTTTAGTAGTTATTTGGGTTTTTTGGTAGGTTTTTTCGAATGACAAATTTAAATAATTTAATGGAAAATGGGAAAATTAGATGTTCTACGGTAAATATGATATACTTTAATTGTTAGAAGGATACAAGGACACAATTTGTTTAAACAGCGAAGCCTTTTATTGACTATTATACTTTATTGATAATATTATCAATATTAATCTTGCCAGAAACCAGTAAATTGGTAGGTTTTCTGGAATCACTTTTTGAAAATTTAACCAAACTTTCACGACTAGGTATATAAATTAATTAATACATTTCAGTTTCTAATGTAATTACACCGTATTTAATTCCTACGATTCTAAAGTAAAGCTTTAATTAGAGAGGGTTGCTTTTTTAGTGAGAGGTTTACCTGCTATAAATATCGAGATTTTAAAAATCAAAATTGAGGTATTTTGACCGAAAGGTATTAATTAGGACGTGTATTATAGTCATAGAAATAGACTATGAGACAAATTATAGTCAGAAAAGTAGTCGATTTCTATGAACTATTATTATTCGAGAGGGGATGAAGACAGTTAAATGTTAATTTTGAGATGAATCTATGTATATTGTGCATATACCATATAAGAGAGATTTTCATTTCGTTAAATTCATTAACAAAAAATAATATTCGAAATAGAACGAAAAGGAGCAGATCGATATAACCATAGGGTAATAATAGATATGGATATAACAGTGAAATTATTATCATTTATTCTAAGAATTCATTCATAAAGTAATTAAGAATAGTTGTGTTGTGTGCATAAGTTTCTAGCATTGTACCATTTCATTATACTATAATATATCTTGTATCACTTTAAATACAGAAATAGTAAATCTACGTCAATGAAG
>JAYMFX010043673.1:0-14727 GCA_036784945.1 Monocelis spectator
TATCTATTCCTATATCTATTTCTGTATCTATTCCTATATCTATTCCTATATCTATTTCTGTATCTATTCCTATATCTATTCCTATATCTATTCCTATATCTATTCCTATATCTATTCCTATATATTCCTGTATCTATTCCTGTATCTATTCCTATATCTATTCCTATATCTATTCCTATATCTATTCCTATCTATTCCTGTATCTATTCCTATATCTATTCCTGTATCTATTCTTGTATCTATTCCTATATCTATTCCTATATCTATTTCTGTATCTATTCCTGTATCTATTCCTGTATCTATTCCTATATCTATTCCTATATCTATTCCTGTATCTATTCCTATATCTATTCCTGTATCTATTCCTATATCTATTCCTATATCTATTCCTGTGACGTTACTACAGATCGTTCGTTCTTACCTGCTAGCTGTAGATCAACCTTGCCTTTATGACCAAGACGATAAATATTCAGTCCGGATTTCCAATCGACCCGAGCAACTGATCGAAACGACTCGTTCTCCCAATCCACAATGTCAACAACTTCTCCAACACTCCCCTCACCACCTATAATGAGAGATAATGAGGACATTATGGAACCTCTCTCTCTCTCATTCTCTTGGCTGCATCGACTATTATTAAGATCATGAAAGTACACAGAAATTGGCATTTTTTCTTTTCGCTGGTCTCAATTAACTTTTTTTAATTAATCCCATTTACTATGACTGTGAACTTTTAAATTAGCAGTAATATAAGCACCGTATTTATAACTCACGATTAAAACTATTTGCCCCAACTTCTCTACCTAATATAGAGGCTTCCACATTGATTCATTTGTAATATTACAGCTCAGCTAGTTGGACTAAGTGCGGAAAATATATTCAGAGGTTTTCTTTCAAGAAAGTTTCCATAGAGATTTCGCGAAAATTCACTTTAAAAATTTATAGAAATGAATTTGTTAGAGAAGTTAATCAGTAATTGCCATCGATGAAGCGGAATGTATTCAGCTTGCGTGATTGTCAAAATTCCCTAAAGTAAACTAAATTTCTTAAGCCAAAGCAGATTGAAAACTTCTCTCCAGCAGAAAGTGACTAGTAGGTAAATACTATATTTCCAAATGTTATTTATTCACTCATACTTTAATTTATTTCTTATAGAGATGAAAGTAAACTACAGTACTACTATCTCGAATTTTTTCCATCACAGAATAATAATCTCCTACTGATGAAAATGTTGGCATTTTAATGCCGAGGATAAAAAATTACAATCACAAAAAGTCTACGCGATTCCAATATCTTGAGAGAAAAAGTTTGAAAGAATTCGGATTTAGAAAGTAAAATACAATTTTATATTTGCGCTGACTTCTGTGCAAATGTTGATTACGATACGGTGAAAGGACTGTTATATAGGCTTACGGTCGCATAACAGAGCTCTTTTGAAAATGGAAAATCAAGTCTAATCAGTATTGTGCCTACCATCTTGATCATCCCATTCCCAATTCATTCCACGAACGACAAATGCTCTTCGAAATATACCCTTTGCCTCAATTCTCGACTGGTTTTGACGCGATGGTACACTAACACTAAAATATAATTAACACAGAATGAATATTATATTCACGATAACAGTTCTCTGCTCAATTATCAGTTCTTACCAACAGAATGAAAATTAAAAATAAAGTGTTACCTCAATGCACCAGGATAATCAATTCTAGCAAAAGCGTGTGAAGTATTATGCATATCTGCCATGTAACATTTGGTGCAGAGATTCTCTTCAGGACATACAAGACAACACCATCGTAAACCACAGATCATAGCAATGTCACAAGCACTACAAGACACTCCTTCATGTCTAATACCTACAAATTAAAGGAAAGATAAGTTGAAAATTAGATCCCAAGGGTCTTGTAGTATTTAGTAAGGTACCTAGTAGATATAATTATGGCTTTAGTAAATATCAATTAAAACATAAATTGGTAGGTATTATCAGTTTTAATCGGTATAACAAGTATAAAAATAAGGTACTTATTCTTTAATTTCAACTTACCAATTTGAGCATTGTCAAATATTCTTAGATCATATGCACCTTGATAACCCACTCGATAATTGGTCTTGCTTCCATTGTCCCACTGAACAACAACAGTTTTGTCTGGAGTAGTAGAGCTGCCTGGTCGCCCAATCTCCACTACAGTACCTAAATATCCTTCTCCACCATCTTGTTCTCTCCAGATCCAATCAGGTCCACGAACCACACGAAGACCCACTTGAAGTACAGTTGACATAACTGCAGCAACTTATAATCCCAATAAATGCATTGTGTTTCCTAAATTCAAATGACATGCATAATTAACTGGATAACAGTTTTAAATGAAAGCATAAAAATATACTTTTATATATTGCATATTTATGTATAATTTAAAGTGATTGTAAAACAGAAAAGTCAATTTAAGCCATTGCAAAATGTAGCTGGTTTGTTTCATTTATTGTAATTCTTAGAATAACTAAGTTTTTGTTCTGATAATAGACTGAGTCATAACTTGAGTTATTTAATGCATCACTAATGTGAGTTATACTTACACCCAAAGCAAATATAGTTAAATACATTACAACAATGTAACTTAAATCCATTTGTTATTTTGGTTTACTAAGGACATAAATCAGTTTTAAATTCACTAGTTAACTTATCAAGTATATGCAAAACTCAGGCATGGGATTGACTGCTCAATAAAATACAGAAAACAAATTAGCTGTGATCCATGGTGCAACTTATTATTTACATAATAGATGATTAGCCTAATTAGTAGTTTGAACAGAGATTCCTTTAAATTTACTAAAAGGCAACTACTGAAATTAAAATCATTATGTTTTTAAATAAGTGCATGATTATAGAATAAAAAAAACATGAAACCTCCTCACTTTTTATTGCATTATTTTATTATTCTCAAAATCCCATGACAAATTTGGCATAATGATTTATTTTGGTTATTAACATTTTTGGTAGCTAATGATTGAGTTACAATAAATAAATATTTAGATTGCATAGAAATTATTTTATTATAAATTTAATAAATGATCAAAATATCATACTATGATCATGATGTTGAAAAATGGGTTGATAAATAATTAATAAAATGGTGATTTCTAGCTCAATTCATTTAAATCATAAATAAACATGCTCTTTAATTAATTTTGTTAACATAGTTTCCTTGATATTCTGAATTTTGAGTAATATTAAAATCCTTACTATCTTCTTAGCCATACCAAATAAATTGAAATAGAAAAACTATTAATAAATTGAGCTTAAATTGTTTTGAATTTTGGATACTAATCAGATTGCCAATAAAACATCTGATACTTGTATTGGTTTGGAATGTTGCAAATTCCGAAACAGAATAATTAATATAGTTGTTTGCCTGTATTATCATGAATCTTTGTAAATAAGTATAACAAGTGAGGACTGGGAGCCTTTTGAGCTTGTTCAAGGTAAGATCAAATAATTAATGAATAATTTCAATAAATGACAAAAATGTTTTGATAAAGTTTGCAAATTACAATATTGATTTATTTTAAAGTGAAAGGAGTTTGATGCTACTCAATTAATCTACACATAGTCACATTAACCTAAAATAGAGGTAAACACTAACAAATAGTCCGCGGAGATTTGACTGGGTTATTTTTGCGCTTAAGATTTTAGTTAAACAAAATACTGACTCAAACGTTTAATATATTCTCTTAATTTAATTTGTTTTACTTTATTTCAAATTCATAGTTATACTAAATATTGCTATTACGAATATATTTGTTTAAATTGACAATATTATTTAACTTTCAAATTAGTGTTGCGAGGAAGGGTTGTCGTTTTATATCGTCTTTAAAATTAACGCTTTGTAATGGATGGAAATATAAATCATATATTGCTTACGATACTTGAAAAAACAACATCATCGGGTAAACATTATAAAAATATCAAATTAATTAGATTTATCAATAGTTTACTGTTTGTCTAAGTTCTTATATAATTTTTAAGATGGTTTTACTTCTTCATAAAATTAATGTATAGAGAATTTAGCCTTTTTATTCTGTTCTTCGAGATTATACCAAATTCTTGAGTCTATATTAATATCTAAACATGTATTAATCATAACTTAGGTCATTCCATATCAAATTTTAGTTAAATATGCATATAGTTCTCACTTTATTCCATTTTGAAGTTTGACCATTAAAACTTCTTTATCATAAATTATTTTTTCCCTAACTTTATTTATTGATATCAGTAAGTAGGCTTATTTGTCTTCATCCTTTCCAATAATTGCTGAAGTTGAAATAGTATGCAGGTAATATAGTAAAGGTCCTAGGATGTTCTCTTGTATTCCAAGCTTCATTTTTCTGAGTTTACACTCCATATGTGCCCCAGGCAAAAATATCATTAAGGCATTAAATTAAGGTAAATGCTACCTATTATTAATTGGGAATACATTTCATGATTTTAATATAAGTAATGCTCATGAAAATATTCCTGTCATTGCTGGCAGATCTTGTCATTTCAATTAGATTCAATAGTGTAATGTAATTCTTTTCAGGAACCATGGGATAAAGATAATAACACTTTAATTTCGGCAATCAGATGCTTAATTCATTCTTGCAACCTTTATTTACCCTAAAGTACAATAATTTTTCAAATAAGTAATTCCTAACCTAGCAAAAGATAAATAAATGCTCTTGTATTGAACCAGCATAGTTGCCAAAGTCACTTCATTTGTATGGCTTGACCTTGTAAACAGATTTTTGACAAACTTATAATTAAATGCTAACAACCTTAATACTCATCATTTTGTTTATTAATGCCATAATTTGGAAAATTTCAGATAAAAATGAACTTGATGCAGCTCAGAACTTTCTGGAGCAAGCTGCTAAGGATGATTTAATTGGACTTCTCAAACAATTAAGTGAAATATTGAAAAATCCTGGTTGTGGTGGTGTAGCAAGATTTCAAGCTGGTCTACAGCTGAAAAATGCTCTCTATTCCAAAGATTTGCCAACTAAACAGTTTTATCAAAACAGATGGTTACAATTTCCTATGGATGATCGAATTTATATCAGACAAAATGTAAGAATTAATATTTTAAAAGCCATGCTGTAAAACAATTGTATGAATTCGGAATCAACCTCTGAAAGCACTGCATATGGCAAATTACCACTTTAGATAGTTGTTTATTATGTGTCTGCATAAACCATTTCTTTTTCATTTGATATTTCAGTGTTTAAGTTCTTTAGGAACAGAGTTAAGTCATGGATCTGCAGCTCAGTGTGTTGCTTATATTGCTTGTGCTGAAATTCCAATGCAGCAATGGCCTGATCTTATGAGCATTCTTGTCCAGAATGTTATCAGTAACAACCCAGAAAGTCTGAAGCAAGCCACATTAGAGACAATTGGATATGTTTGCCAAGATATTGTGAGCCAGTATTTGATTAATATAGTTTGTTATTATATATATTCTGAAAGTAGTATCTAATATTGATTCTTGTTTTCATTTTTAGGATCCAATGATATTATCTAGTCAATCAAATGAAATATTAACGGCTATTGTGAATGGTATGAAAAAGGAAGAGCCCAGGTTTGTCTATTTAATATTGTTTTGTATATAAATTCTTTTTTGCTTCAAGTCTATAGTTCACCAACTAAGGTTTGATTCCATGGAAAGCTATTCATTTCGTGCATTGTAAGCAATATGTTAACTGGTTTACTTATTTTCTGGGGTTTTAGTGAGAATGTTCGTTTGGCTGCTACAAATGCTCTTTTAAACTCTCTTGAATTCACCAGACAAAATTTTGATGATGATGTAAGCTAACTTTATTCTCAAATATTTAATTATAATATTCCATTTCCTATTTATCTGCAATTCTATAATTCACATTGTTTATGGACTGTTCAGACTGAGCGACATTATATTATGCAAGTGGTCTGTGAAACTACTCAATCACCCAATGCACATCTCCGTGTATCTGCTCTACAATGCTTAGTGAAGATTATGTCTCTCTATTATGCGTATATGGAGCACTATATGTCAAATGCACTATTTGCGGTCAGTATAATTAATAGGATCATTTTGATCAGTTCATTCTATATAAATCTATCGAATCATCATCATTATTGCTATTATAATAAAGCTGTGGATTCTCACGTTTTTGGTGAATAGCAAATTAGTTCAAGCGTGTGTTTTTAATTATTTCAGATAACACTTGAAGCAATGAAAAGCGATATTGATGAAGTCTCTTTGCAGGGCATTGAGTTCTGGTCAACAGTCTGCGATGAAGAAATTGATCTGGCCATTGATGCAGCGGAGTGCTCCGAACGGAATATGCCTCCTCAAGTGTCCAGCAAATTCTATGCTAAAGGTGCACTCAGCTATATTCTCCCCGTGTTGACAGACTGTCTTACCAAGCAGGAGGAGTTGGATGATGAAGATGAATGGAATCCCTGTAAAGCTGCGGGTGTTTGTCTCATGTTGTTGGCGCAGTGTTGTGAAAATGACATTGTGGAGTCAGTGCTGCCATTTGTAAAGGCAAATATTAAAAGTCCCGATTGGAAGTTCAGAGATGCAGCTGTGATGAGCTTTGGCAGCATCTTGGAAGGTCCTGATCCACCAACTCTTAAAGTTAGCTAATTGAATGTTTTTGATGCTATAATAGAAGAATCTGTATTCTGGTATGACCGGTAGATTTGTAATTAATTGTATCATTTCAGCCTTTAGTTCAGTCAGCCATGCCAGTTATAATCGAACTCTTGAGAGACCAAAGTGCTGCAGTGAGGGATTCGTCTGCGTGGACTATTGGCCGTGTGTGTGAGATTTTGCCGGACATTGCTCTAAATGAAACTCACATTGAACCATTATTGGGTGGATTATTGGAGGGTCTCTCCGCTGAGCCCAGAGTTGCCACTAATGTTTGCTGGGCGATTAGCAGTTTAGCCGAGGGTGCATTTGATTTAGCTGTCAATGTTCTAGCTGGTATGCAACTGTTTATTATTAATATTGATTCGTTGTATTTATTCATATCTTTATTTTTTATTTGTGTATTGTTTCATTCAGATCAAGATGGGGACAGTGCTGAGCCTAGTACATACGTTCTTTCCAAGTATTACAATATTATTATCGACCGTCTCTTGGAGAGTACCGATCGTGTTGATGGTAATCAAAATAATCTCCGCAACGCCGCTTATTCTGCTTTAATGGAATTGTTGAAATCCAGCGCTCGTGATTGTTACGAAACTGTTCAAAAAACTACAGTAATCATCCTGGAACGATTAGAGACAGTACTTCGAATGGAAAATCAAGCACAGAGCAATCAAGAGAAATCACAGATCAATGATTTAGAGTCGCTGCTCTGTGCTACTCTGCAGAGTGTTCTCAGAAAGATCGATCGGAACGATGCTCCTCATATCTCCGATAAAATAATGACGGCTCTGTTACAGGTGAATATCATTCAATATCATAATGCTTACTGGTGGAATTATGGGTTTGTTTGACTCAAACTGACAGTTGTATTTAATGGATCCTTTATTTTGTTAGTTAAGTAGAATCGATATGTAACAACTCTCTTATACAGAAAGAATGGTCCTTGATAACATGCATAGGTTAGTTGCTCCCTGTTGTAAACTGGGTACAGCACTTTCAAACATCAAAGAAGAACGGGCTCACATCTTGAGGTGATCAAGGGAAAATAAACTCCCCTTAATCTAAACAAAGGCATTTCAATATCACAGTAATGTGGTGTCACAATTAATAATAAATTCTCATTGATAACGTGATAGGTAGAGCAAACTGATCCTTATTTGTGTTCAGAATATTAAACTGGTTCTTGTTACTGAAATTGTTGCTTATAATTTAGATGTTCAAGCCAATGTCAAATGGTCACATCAATTCCACGGGAGTGCAAGAGGATGCATTGTTGGCGGTTTCTGCATTGGTTGATGCTCTCGGGGTAGCATTTTTAAAATATTTGGATGTGTTCATGCCTGTATTGGTGGCCTGTTTAAGAGCAAATACTGTTGTTCCAGTAAGTTCTCCTTCAATCATAAATGATATGATCACTTTGTACTGGTAATCCTGCTCTTCATAATATCTACTTTTGTATGATCACTTTGTACTGACCAGCTCTTCATAATATCTACTTTTGATTTGTCTGTTTTATAGTTATGCCTAAATGCTATCGGCCTGATGTCTGATATGTGTCGAGTTTTAAACAAGAATCTTCTTCGTTACATGGATGAATTATTTGCCATTTTAATGGAAACTTTAGCTGTAAGTCAATTTATGTTCATCAAAGACAATCATTGTATCATGTCCGGTTATTTAACATTTTTTATTGTTTATCCATTTCTTTCAGAATGTGAATATCGATAAGTCTATTCGTCCTCATATTATATCAGCATTTGGTGATTTTGCTTTGGCATTAGGACCGGAATTCGTAAAATATATTAAAGTTATTCTGGACACTTTACAACAAGCTAGCCAGGCTGTCGTTGATTTGGTAAATATTTAGTTGTTATTTTCTGATATAAAATTATCTCCGCTTTGTTTGTTTCTTATTGATTTAATGTATTAAATTGTTTTAGAACGACCCCGATATGGTTGATTACCTGAATGAATTGCGTAACAGTTGCTTAGAGTGCTATACGGGAATTGTGCAAGGATTAAAAGGTACTTTCTTCAGAAATTGATGACAGTCAATTTAAATGACTTATGTAATAATGGTAAAATTTTGATACTTATCTTTGTATTGTTTTAGAAGTGAATGATTATTCTTCTATTGAATCATCAGTTCCTTATATACTTCAATTTATTGAACGAGTTGGTAATGATGACATAACTACCGATCCAATGTTAGGTTCAGCTTGTGGTCTTGTTGGGTGAGCTTATTTTTCTCTATGATGTCATAATATGCTGACATCGAGATATCTATTTCTTCGTAACTTACAAATTGTGATTTTTATTATAGGGATTTGGTTAGTGCATTTGGTGTAAACTTATTACTGGCTCTGGAACGTGAAGCTATGTCAAACATCCTACAGAAAGGTCGCCGATCAAAAACCAACAAAACGAAAAGCCTTGCTACATGGGCCACTAAAGAAATTAGAAAACTTAGAAATGCTCAACAAGTAAATTCAGAAAGTGATTACATAATAAAAATGTGATGTAATTCACTCTTTGACTAATTTATGCATTTTTTTTATATTTTAGACGTAATTTATTCAATCGATGCTACATCCCTGAAGCATCTCTGTGTTGTATCGCAAATATTGCGTGGTATAGTTCTGATCCTTTTATGTTTTTAATAATCTGTGACAATTAATATATAAATGGTGTAAAACATAAGAATAATTTTTCTAAAGATGTAACATTTTGTGAAGGTAAGTTTAATAATGAGCGACAATCTTATCCTTCTTTCAGCCTTTGTCTGCCTTTCTCAAAATCTCCACTTGTATATCTTCCATCGACCAACTCTTTCTGTACATAATCCAGTCCGGTAAGCTGTCAAACGTGTGAGTTGTCCAACACACACTTTCGCATTTTTTCTTCAAGTCTTGCGGAGACTGCTTCTACCCATTCATTCTTTCATGCCTTGTCTTCAACGCAGCCATTTATTTTTTTCATTCTGTCTTAGAATCCCAGTGGATTTTTTGTCGCAGAGTTTTTAAACTGAGATGAAAATTTTGTAAATCGTCAGTACGTTTATTTATAATTATTTGTTATAAAAGATTATGAAAATTGTGGGTGAATAATTCTATGTTTGAGTATCTGCTATTTATGTAAGAGTAATTACTTTATATTGATCTTAAGATTTTATTTTGTATGATAAAAAAAGTGATGTGTTGATGTTCACTGTCTATAAACGGATTGAATTGTAGACTAATAAAGCATTTAATTTGGCTAAAAATTTAATATACGCAGTTAATTATACGAAACAATTTTTCTTATTTTTAATATTAATAATGAATGAAAAATAATAATATTATGAAAAATAATCGTAAGAACTTCACTGAATTTGTGTTATGAACTGGACGCGTTAATAATGTCAGCTAGTTAGTTAGTCGTTTAATTTATCAATTTTGATGAACCTAATGGCCTTTCTCTAAACATACTACAAGAATTATGCGTTTTGTCAGAGCTTTGGTTATAAAATAGTATTTGGCAAGTCTATATTTTATTGACATGTCATTGACTCGCCTACCTTGAACAGACAACCTTTCAGTAGGATTGAATGGCGAATCAAATCATTCATCCCCTCTTCAACTATCCTCATGAACTTCAAACATACTTTTACTTTATTAAAAAGGCAACCATCTAATTACAAGATATTCAGATGAAATTTAATTTATGCATGAAAAGGGAAATGAGTCTAGTTTAGAATAAAAATAATCAACAAGCCGAACCTGCGCTCTAGGAATGAGCAATTTCCCAGGCACTTAACGAATAATTTGCGATCCTACAATTAATTATCCATATATTTTGCATATAAATATAGCAACGAATAGTCTGAAATAATGTATAAAATTTATGAAAATAATATAAACCTATTTTTTCTAATTTAATCCTTATGTTTTTTTCATTTCATAGCTCTTTTTGCGAATCTAAATTTTTTAATTCTTAAAAAAGCTTAAGAATGTCTATTTTGTTCAACCGAGGTAACTAAATGTATATTACATCACTATAAATATAAATCTGGGTCGATTTTAGGTAATAGAATTTATTTTGGCTCTCAAATGTACGATTTTTCTCAACTGTATTTTATAATTAAGATATAATTGAATGTGATATTTGAATTCAATTTTTTTAACTGATCTGAATAAAATAACCTCTGTTGATATGTATTCTTTAAACGTTTGACTTCTAATATACAATTAATAAAGAAATTAGTCATGTCTATATGTATATATACTTTATTATTATCTAAATATTTTCTTGTTTATTTTGACTAATCATTCTGACTTTTTTAAATTTAAGTTGATTATTATATGAAACTTGTGCACATTTTATTAATGTACACAAAAGTGTGTAAGTTAATAAAAAAAATTGGCATTTCCAAATTCTTTTAAAAACTATTATTCCAAGCTAAAATTAATCAATGTATAATCATTTAAATAAGACCTACCAATCAGAGTATTGTTTAGATTCCAAGATTTTGTATAACTTGATTGTAACATGAAGTACAATATACATACACTTGGTAAAATAAACTTAATTTTAAAATAAATATAACAAACAAATATATTTAATCTTGAATTCTTTCATTTAATTATGAACATTCTGAAATGTCTGATTCATGTTTGCAGTGTTTATTAAAACAAAAATTCTAACTAATTTTATCTCATTGTCCATAACTGATGCTGTTAATATTTTTAGTGACTAAAATGTTTCATCAAACCAAAAAAGCTGGTCTTAATTTTCAAGATAAGGATCTGCTATGCAAAAATGGCTGTGGCTATTTTGGTAATCCCGCTTGGCATGGTTATTGTTCTGTTTGCTATAAAGATGTTTATCTGAAACAAGAAGAAAAAAATAATTCAGAAGATATAACAAAAGCTACAGTTCAATTAGGAGCTCAATTAGCTCAATTAGGAGATCTAACACAAGGCCCAACATTTACTAAATTTGAAACAAAACGAAAGCAGATAGCTGGTAAAGGAGCTAACACAGTGCGAAATATATTTAGAACAAAAGGTAAAATTATTTTAATGTTTGAGCATGGCCTGTTTAGAATTGATTAAATTAATATTGCACATTATTCTAAACATACACTGATAATCATTTTAGAATCTGATCGTTCAAGATCCAAACCAATTAGAGAAGAAAATCAACAAAATGGTGTTGAATTCTTTGAATATTTAAAGAAATTAAGAAAAAATGCTTCAATGGATGTTACTAAACAAGTGTGTACTAACTATTCAATACACTCAAGTGTTAATTGTTTAAATAATTGATTTAAATTTAAAATATACCACTTCTTACTTAAATGTTTTTCCCTATTCGGATAGAGTAATTGTTGACTCAGCATGTAAATTGTTATTTCAGGTAAGTAAATTCATTGAGACATTAGAAAATAGCAGCAGCACAGATCTAGAAGAGCATTCCATGATGGTCCATTCCTTCTATGCTAAGATGAACAATTGCATCAGAACTAGTCAGCATTACAAGGTTAGTACAACCGTTGTGGACAGACAATAAAATGCCAGTCTATATTTACCTTAACAGATGGCAGGAGAAAATTTATTGTTTTATGTCTGAGTTATAGAAAGTTGCTATGCAGTGATTATCAATGTATGTAATGTTTCCCTTTCCATGAAGGGCATGACTGATGACAATCGAGAACTATTGATGGACCATATCGAGCGCTATTTGACCATCAAGATATATCCGTCTGCCTTCTCCTCACCACAGACAGACGATGAGGAGCGTGATCTCAAAATTCAGAATAAAATTCGCTCCCTGCATTGGATTACTCCAACAATGTTAGACGCACAAATAAACGAAGACGATCCAATTGAGAAGACACATATCGACGAAGCAATAACAGGTAATGCTTAACATGAATTGTAATAATTAATCTTTATACCGCGTCTAAACATTTTTCTAAAAGAGTTAAAAGAAACACTGTCAACCACTGTGTTGATTGATTTAATCCATAGATATATCATATAGTGATGGTTGGAAAGATAAAAGACAAATGAGACCAGTTGACCAGATCAGATGACCAGTTGTTATGCACATCTTTCAATTCCCGATGCGAGGGCTCATATATGGTGTCCAAGCATGATGGAGTAGACTGCACAATCAACCAAATCTCGACAATAGTGATGACGTCACTACAGGATCCAAGCATTCGTTGCTATAGTTACAGTCTATTTATATCTCAGCAGCGACGGAAAGAGAGCGCCTTGTTGGTTTAGAGATAGGGAATTCCTCATAGAGAGATTCTCATATCCTGAGAGCCAAATCAAATGATCTATCCTGACGTCACACTATTTCAGCGAATTGTCTTCAAATGTGACCGCCTTCTCTTAAAAAAATACTGTATAGAATAGTTAAGGATGACTTCTTCTATCAATTGTTTTATTTACAGGTATTATTGAACTTAACAGCGTTTGGGCACCTCAGGACAAATTAGAGAGTGTTATGAAGTGCTGCAGAGAGATATTAACTGTGCTGAGATGTAGAGGCCGGGTAGCCAATGCGGACGAGTTCCTGCCCGCTTTGATCTGGGTGCTGCTGAAGGCGAACCCTCCGCTACTCCAGAGTAACATCAATTTTGTCACCAGATTTGCCAACCCAAATCGATTAAATAGCGGAGAGGCCGGCTACTTTTTCACAAATTTGGTAAGGAATCTTTTATTCTACTCGATAACTCTGAAACATCATGAAGAACTACCTATGTATTTAATAATGTATTGCTACGTACTCTTAAGTTTTCCTGTTATAATTTAGTGCTGTGCTGTTTGTTTCATCGAAAATCTTACCCACGAGTCACTCAATCTAACAGTGGACGAATACGATCGGTATATGCGAGGTGAGGGACCCTGCCATTCTCTGGATGGACATCCCTATGCTTGCGAGGGATTGAAAATTCTGGCAGAAAACGACGCCAAACTAAACGCCCTCTATGCCAGGTATGGGTAATGAATGCTTGCTCTTCTAATAGATTGATAAGAGTTAAATGCACCAATTGTCAGTTGAATCGTGGTTTCCTTCAGGTATGACGCATTCTCTCGAGAGTTCGAGAATGCGCAGCAGAATTTCCAAACATTTCAAGACGACATTCATAAGCAGAGTCAAGAGGACGACCTCTTCAATGGATTCATTGTCGATCCATTTCCCGAGGAATCTCCGTCCATTCATGACATTCTCACGGCAGCGCAGACTCCAGTGTTGGACAAATCCTTAGACGCTGAACTGGCCGTCAATCTACCCGCCCCACTCCTCCCTTCCCTTCCAAGTCAAAAGAATTGATAGTTGGAGATATTTAATACTCTTGTGATGAATTTACTAACACACATTTGATTTTATTATCAATCCAATGGTAATCCAATAATGACATCAATACTACAGAGCTGTCAATTTATGTAAATACAAAATGTAATGTTGTCTCAGTCTCACTCTCTGCTTATTTATAGATTTGGGAGTTCCATTCAGATTTGCTAAATTTTATCAGATACTATCTCATGATACTCTATACTAGTATTTAATTGGATGGCAATTTCTCTATCATAAAGCTGTTTTTTTTATTTTTATTAATGTATGGAATAAAAAGAATTTGCACATGAATTAGGATCAAAGGACCTTTTTGAAAAATATTTTTATGCGAAAATATATAACCTGACGAAAATAAACACCTTAAGCAAGATTTTATGTTTGTAGAATTCCATTAAAAGATAGATTAACCAACTTTGTTGTAGAAATAAGGAGCTTATATAGGATTTTCGATACTTAGGTAATTATAATTAAATATAATATAGCAATAATGCATTAAATTGAGTCTATTTCGTCTATTGCTGGAAGGGTTCCCGCATTTCAGAGAGATTTCAAATTAATGAGAATTCATATGAGCAACTCAATCGATGTCTAGACATCGATTGAAATCAGGGAGTGAATCGAACACTCAATAGGACTGTTAAGTGACCCTCCAATTCTATGGAAATTTAGACTTCCCTTGGATACTACAGAATCTCTGTATGCT
>JAYMFX010043784.1:0-10941 GCA_036784945.1 Monocelis spectator
AAATTTATTAGGAAATATACAAACATTCCTCTAACAAGAATGTTTAGATAATCCTGCTAGACATTATTATGAATTTTATATCATTAAAAAGCGCTCCTTTCATACTTTAATTTAGTAAAAGAATTATTAGAATCCGATATCGAGTTTCGTCGCTATGACATCTTGAACTTCATCAATTTATAATGGTGGAGATAGGATTTTCTGATTTTTGGTAGGCATAAATCGATATCCAAATATCTACTAGCAAGAGTTCTTACTCTATGTACACTTATTCTATGTGATTATTTAATAAAAATGTACACCTTATTAGCAATTTATTTTTCTTAGATGAAAGCATTTGGAAGTCTGAATCTTTAATAAGAAAATTGTAATAATGATTATATATGGTAGTTCGGTTTAAAAAGAGGATAATAGAACAAATAAATTAAAAATTTGAAAGATATTAGCAGCTTTTAGTAAATGAACAATATATTACAAAAATTAAATGCTTCCTGTACGCAGATGACACTACTCTAGTCTGCTCGTCATTCTCTATCGAGAAGTTATCAAAGATCACAACCGATGCCTTATCTCAATTTTCTGCCATATGTCCTTCTGAACTCCCTGTCTATCAAACCAGAAAAAAAACTCAAGCCATGCTCATCTCGACACCGCACAGAAGGAAAAATTGACCATATATATAATTGAAACTGGGGGACAATAATATTGCCATTTCAAGTACCATATTAATCTCCTATAGGAGTAAAATTCAACGAAAATCTAAAATGCAACGATCACCTATCAGAAGTAGCAAAGAAATCAAGAGCCCGAATTAACCATAGATATGACACTACTCACGCTATATAAACAAAACAACCCTTCAAAACTCTCGTCCTTACTCTTGTTTTTCCTATTACTGCGATGAACTCTGAGCAGACGCTTCAAGCGTTGCTCTGGACGACCGTCTCAACAAAAATCTCTGGTATGCAGCTCGCTCAGTTAGCCAGACGCTCTCCATGACTCCTCCTGCACCCCTCCTTGAGCAACTCGGCTGGACAAACCTCGAAGCTCGCCGTCTTTGTCACCGAAAAAAACTTGCAGAAAAATCGTCATTACAGAGCCTGGCGTTCCACTGGTCCCAGAACAAGCCTCAAACGGAATCCTCCTCAACCCCGCGCTCGACTGAAACTCGAGGAAAGTCGGTTTGCCTGGTGGGGTCGTCCCCGGATTATATCCACATAAATCTTGTGTCTGACCCTAAAACTTAATTCAGTTCATGTTTTTGCTCTATTCCTTTCTCTTACCATTAAAACTTTATTATTACCTCTTTTACCACCTGATCATGAGTCCTGAACTCGTTAGTGAACTTTTCAAATACAAAATAAAAATACAAATACTTTATTCCTCATATATTTAACAAATTTGTAAAGTGTGAGGTATACAAATACAAAATAAATCTGGAAGCAACACGGTTAAATCGATTTCTTGAAAAAGAATAAAATATTATGGTAGACAGACATTTTCTAATTAAGTTAGCAAATCAAAATTAATGCGATATAGAAAAATCAAACGCATAATGTGAATGAAAGTGTTCATTTAATTTCAATCTTTTTTTTAACTACAGTCATTATAAGCATAATGACTCCGGAAGATTCTTCCCCAATTATCAGTAAAATTATTCCAATATTTTCCATAATTATTGTTTGCATCGGTTTGCCGGGTAATGTATTCTCGTGCTTTCATTTTGCAACGACTGATAAAGCAAGTAAATTCACGAAACGGGTTGTTGGCTTGTTTTCACTTTTCGATTGCATAGCGTTAACTATCAAGGGAATTGAATTCTTCTTTAAATATCAATTGAATCTTCCCTTGTCGAGTCAGGGCTATGCAGTTTGTAAAATTGTTTACGGAATTCAAGAGTATGCCAGTAATGCTTCGCTTTATTTGATTGAAATGCTCGTGGTCGAGAAGTTGATTACAGTTCTATTTCCAACCAGAATTCGCCAAGTCTGTTCTGGCAGGGGTCAGACGGCCTATTTCATCAGCGGCCTCTTTATTATCACGATCATGTTCGGCTTGGATGTGTGGATACTGGCTCCCCAAAATGGACGTTGCGGCTTTGCTGTAAATGTAAGCGACCCTTCGATAGCGGTCGGCGTTACCCACATGCTTTTCGAATGGCAACAATTGAGTATTCTGACCATGGCTTCGATAACTATTCTCATTACTCAAACAGGTAGAGTAAGGTACGTACAAGATCCCTCCAGAAATCGTAGAGCTCGTAAAAATCTTCTTTTAGTTATGGGTCGATGCGCCATGAACATCTTATTGATAGCGCCATATATGATTTATGAGATTATCATGATGGTCTGGGAGGAGAAAAGTTGGATCATATCGGATTTACTCTATATGATCTTTATCACTAACCATGCCATCAATTTCTTCTGTTACCTGATCACCTCTAAGGATTTTCTTGATAGAGTAAAAATGACCTGTTTTTCATGGAGTCCCAAGGATATGGTTCAAGAAAGTGGCGGCTTTGATCTGACAAGATTAGAAAGACAGAGAACCCAACATCGCCTGAAAATCTTAAAAGTAATTTGATTTGTTTTTGTTTTTCATAAAATTAAAATCTGAGAGTTCAAATTAAAAAAATATAAATTGAAAATTAAACATAAATGTATTTATCAGAGATAATTATAATTGACTGTTGTTATTATATAGAGCCCCTAAAATGAATATTAAGATTGGAGCTTTCTTATGCCGCCGGCTTATTCAATAGGTTATTGTATCAATGAAATGTTAGCAGCTATAATGCATATACATAGGTTCAAGCAAACATGAAATCGTCCTTATCCGGATAATCTTTCATCATAATTTTTATTTGGTGTATATTTTGGTGATACATATAGTTATAAATAGAATATTTTAGTCAATGTGTGAAGTTTGTAATTTGACATAATTCTATAAATCATTGTGTACTAATATTCAGATTCATATTTACATTTCAGATTCAGGAAAGTTAGTGAGAAAAGTGGGTTCATAAATGGTATTTATACTTGTGAATTATTTTAATGAACTCTTTGTCACAATATATCTGTATTTGCTATTTATTTATTGATGTAGCTAGACATTGTCATTCAATTGTTATGTTTACCACTATGTGTTTTGTGTACTTTTTGTGATGTGTCTATTTTTTTATGATAATTCAGAGCATTCTGATTGTCCTCCTTTGTACTTATACCTTCAGTTTGTGAAATAAATTATTATTGATAATAATCATATTAATGTATAATTAAAGTTTTTTACTCAATATTTTTCTGCGATGAGAGGGATAGGAGAAAATCCATATGGCAATTTAGTATCACAAATGATACCAATAGCTTATTTTTCATTCATGTAAAAAGTTGCACAGATAATGTTTAGATAAAATAAAATTATGTTTCTAAACAATCAATATGTTTTCTTATAAGAATGGCTGATCTTCAAAATAATTGCGAAAATACAAGGCTGAATAACGCCAAATTACAGTAAAATGACTTAAACAATTGACATCTCTATGGGTGATCTATACTCTATATAGAGTGCTCATCTGATTCTCATTGAGGGGACAATTAGAAACATGGCCTCAATCACCGAGTTTCATTCGTGATTAGAAGTCAGTCATTACTTCTTAGCGAATCACAGTTGAGAATTTGGCTGCAGATTTTCATTTTCATTTTGTCTCCACAATCTCATTCAGATTGCCACTCTATATTCACATAATAACATGGATTACATCCCTATACAATAAATTTCTAAAATTAAAGGCATTATATTATTTTAGATAGTATACTAAAATATCTTTGGTATTTTGTGTGTTATGTTGGTCATATTTTTGTTATAATTTTTATGAAGAATTTTTTATATTACTGCGTCTATAAAACCACAAAAGACATGGATTATGAAACAATTAATGAAAACAAAAACATAGACAAATATTGAAACGCAAGTAAGACATTTGTTAATATTTAGTGTAAAAGTTTGAAAATTCACTCAAAAGCCAATTGAGCCATTCAATATCTGAGATAATGACATAATGACATTTAATAATTCTTTAAAAGTTAATACGCACTTACATAGTAATTCAATACCATTACTTGTTGATTCTGAATATTTATTTACTTTTACATATTCAAAGTTTGCTTTTGTTTTTATAATGATAGAATAAAATGTTTACAATTTGGACTAATTAATGGCTTTTTCAATTTTAATTTCAATATTGGTGTGAAAGTATTTTAAAAAATCATTGAAGACATTCATAGCATTTTCGGTAGCTTTAGAATATTTTGACAGCTGCTGCTCAAAAAAATTCCATTGAAAAACGTATTAGAAAGCCAACAAATTTTCGAAAATTCATCTTTATCGTATAGCTATATGAAGATAAAGATATAATAACTCATTCCCATATAACCTGTGCTTATATAACTCATTCCCATAACAAAATAAAGTTTACCTTTATAATGGGTTTTCAATTTATACCTAAATGCCCTATCTCGTTGGTGATTTTGGTCAATATTTCAGCCACAGCTATATGAATAAATTTTGTTTTTTGTGCAAGATCATTAGATCTTCACAATGTTTTCTAGAAGGAGAAAGAAATTCTAATCGATTTGACAAAAATATGAAAAGTTTTATAAAACATCACGAAAAAACAACCCCAGATCGACCGAACTCTCCAGGCTATATAGGCTATACTAAACCGACTTTTATAAAAAATTTCTTTAAGTTTCTTAAATAGACCCACCAATACGCCAATAATCATTAAAAGAATTTTGAAATTCGTGTGGCCGCCGTTCTATGAGCCGTCGAATAAGGATATAATATGTTATATGCAGAGATGTAATACCTGTAGTCTAAATAAGATTGTGGAGACAAATTGAAAATCAAATTCTCCAGGCAAATCGATGAATACTCAACTGTGATTCGTTAAGAAGTGATGGCTGACTTATATAATCACGAATGAAACTCGCGATTAAGCTCGCCTGCTTGCAGCTGCCATGTTTCTAATTGTCCTCTCAATGAGAATCAGATCAGCACATAGATCACCTTGTATCATTACATCTCTATGGTTATATGCGACAGCATTCCATAAAAAAGCCCTTAGCCTATAGGAGAAAGAATTTCTCTCGCTTCTCTCGGTCTCTCGGGGAAATGTCTGTTTCTCCTTCGGGAATTTCAATAATAGCAGACAATTATTATAATTGAAAGACCGGAAGACATTCTGACACAAATTATCAAATTAGATCTAAGAAAAAGGTTCCATATCTATCTCTTCCCTATTCGATATTATGGGAGTATTACAGTGCAATTAAATGCTGCAGTGGGTATTATCACCATGGGTTAATTTGTAGTGATTATTATGTTGCTGCAACTATAATTCATCATCGTGTATATTTATTAATGACACACCCCATAAAGTCAGCAAAGATATTAATCGATAACTGTAGATTAATCTCATGCTTGATTAACAATTATAGCCCCGAAGAATGTTGACATAAAATATAAAAAGAAGCATAAATTTTAGTATAAAGGATTGATCATTTTACAGAGAGTAAATCCAATGATTATAATTATGTAGGTGTGTAACAACGATATCATGTTGTTACATATACTTATAACATGAAAACATATTAAATAAATTAAACTATATTGAACAGTGGATGATTAAGAGATACTAAAGAATGACTAAATTTTAAATTAATAAAAATTATAAAAATTATAGGCAATAATGAATAAACCGCAATGTAATAAGTGTTATGAATAAAAAAGCATCAATTATAAAATTGATTAAATTTCAAGGAAAACGTTCATGAATATATGCACAAATGCATGAATATATGGTTATATTATTTCCACTACATAATAGTAGTAAAAATATATTTGTAGATTATAAAAACAATCAATAATGTTAGACTGATTAACGAACTGATTTTTATGAATATATCGTAGCATGAATACATGAATATAGTGATTATGTCAATCGCAGAACAAAATAAATATTTCGACCTTGGGCTGTAAACAATTTAGATATGATTTCGTTTTTCTAAAAAACATCTTTTTGCTACGCGCATAATAATTTAATTTAAAAAGGAGACAACAAAATAAAGTCCAATTATGTTACATCAATATCTTTATTATCTCTCTTATTTAATTGAATTATAATGTGCGTAGCAAAAAAATTTTGCAATTAGAAAAACGAAATCATATCTGAATTGTTTTCAACCCAATAAAAGAAAATTTTATTTAGTTTTAAAAAAACAAATTAGACAATATCACTAGTTAAACGCATAAGCATATAAGTATTATCTAGTCAGAATTTACCAGAAAAATACTTTTGATAAATTTTGTCATAATAAGGCTTTATTTTTTTTGTTTTCCCGTAGGTAGACATTTATTAAAGACTACCAAAGCAGGCGGCAATGAAAATACTTTTATTTAAATGAGCTAACTTTATTTAAGGCGCTACTACATAATATATTTTATTTCTTTGGACCCTCATATTGTTTACACTTACAGAAACGCTTAAACCTTTTATATAAATTAACTTGCAGAATTGACGTATAAACGTATGTCAGAATGCATTCTTATTAATAATTCGATTATCAGAATAAAATATAAAATTACAAACAAGTAAACCTCTATAAGTTTCACATTGCATAAATAGAAATGATTTAATTCATTCTTCCTATCAAAGTTGTAGATAGTAGATAACTGCAACTACTATGTATAAATATGGGTGCATTAATTTAAGTCATGAAATTTGTTTGAGCTTTTCTACTCATAAAGATGTCAATTTTCAATAGAAGTCATGAAAACATTTAGTTTAGCAATATATTTATGGTCTATTGCTCTAATCATTAACCATGCATATATCTTACTTCATTCTATGTATCTATGGTAGCTGCTTAGTATAATTTATTCATAAAATGTTACTCATATCTAGTCTAGCCAAGTTAGTGGAAAGATATTCATATAAATCATAGCACGCCATTGCCATAACTTCTCACCGACACCATGGTACCATTATCACTAGTTATTTTTATTTCCACATGAAATTCAATTAGTAACCACAACCAGTAAGCAAAAATATCAATCTTAATGCAAATACAATCCTAGGAAATATAACATCCATAAACAAATTTGGTAAACAATCCACTCACTCACTGGTATATAAAAATTTATACTTTACAAATGCATCTGACATTCAGCAAAAATTCATACATTGTTGCTGTTTTCTAATCTATAATTTATTTAATTAGCAATGTAATTGGTTAAGATTATTTTTGATTTCAGGATGGCAGATAATGTCAAGCAATTTCTTAATAATTGGTGTGTTAAAAATCAGTTGGTACCTGAATATGTCATCAATCAAACTGGTGGAAGGGGTCGAGCAAGGCTTAGATTTAATTGTGAAGTAAATATCCTTACATTAATACTCATTCTTTATATAAGTAATTAGTTTCAGTTTTTTTATTTTGATTGTTTAAATTATTCTATTATTTCATAGCTAACACTTGATGGCTACAATTACACAGCATTTGGAAATTCTACAAATAAGAAGGATTCACAAACCAATGCAGCTCGCGATTTCCTCAATTATTTAGTTCGTGAGGGACTTCTAAATCAGAAAGATATTCCAACATTTTCAGTAAGAAATATTTCTATAACATTATATTTTAAAGCATTTTTGGATACAGACCTTTACTTTTATTTGCCTATACTTACCATTTAATTCCATAAACGTTAGCAGGCTATATTGCTTTTGTAGACTACTTAGTGAGTGAGTTATCTGAACTGCTTTATTTTAGCAATCTGAATTAGAAGGACCAGCCATGGAAGAGGCAGAAGAAAATAAGATGGATATTGGCTATAATCAGAACTATGACATGGCACCACCTCCTGAAGGAAACTTTGGTGGCGCTAATTATGGAGGCGCTGGTAATCAACCTTACCATGAGGAGAATAAGAGGTCTTATATCGAGAGTATATTTGACCAGAAGAAACTGGAAGAGGTGATGATTCAAGCATCTATTTCTTCAATGCCTGGTTTTGCCTGATCATCAAATTTCTATCTTCTGTTATATTTCAGGCTGAAGATGTCGATTTTACTTCAGACATTCACGGCGGATGGACTATCGAGAATGCTAAAGGTCGTCTGCATCAATACTTGCAGGTTAATAAGCAGAACAAAGTGGATTATAAATACACTGTTGTGGGTCCCGACCACAATCGGTAAGAACGAAGCTAAACATTCCCCATGGAAATAACCGCAGTTGTTGTGTAAATCTTTTACATACAGGTTTGAAAAATAGATAGATGTGTTAACTAGAGAGTTAACTTAGAGAAGTAATATGCCAGAGTCTGACAAAGGAAATCCAATACGAAAGAGCGAAAGTTAATGGAATCACTGCTCGATGTCATTCAAAACAGTTAGAAGATTAAATAATTATGGCTCTCTCTAACTCGAGTTTTCTATGGATGATTTTCAAAAGTGTTCATTTTTTAAAGCACCCATGGAAACTCAACTGTCAGTAGAATTAGACTGTCAACTGTTAGAGCTTCATTTCAAATACTCTTATCGATAGAAATGATGTCCATGCATCTGTTATTTGCGTGGACAAATCGTTTCGTATTTTGATTATTAATCGATATTCGAGCGGTGATTCCATTGAGTGGCATGAATTATTTCAGACCTCTCTAATTCCCATTTGTCATATTTCAGACTCTGGCAATTTGCTTCTAATTTTCAGAGGAATCAGAGAAATTATTTCGGGACTCTCCGAATCTGATTAGAAAGCTTTATCAGGTAGTTGAATATTAATCTATTCTATTGTCTACATGTATACACTGTAGGATTATATTATATTCTGTTCAATTATTGTTTTCAAGATCATTTACCTCTGAATATCTTCGTTCTCTAGACCGCGGATTCGAATATGTCACAGATTGATGGATTATCGATTTTATTGATTATCGGAAAAAAATCGATAATCCATCAATCTGTGACATTATTTCGGTAAGTGATGGAGTCATCCCCCCCGACAAAGAGGTGGCCCAAAGCGATGGTTCACATACTACTGATAGATAGAGCTGTTATCCTATGAATATGATATTTAATTGGTCCTTGTAAAGAATGGAGATGACAAGATTCAATTGCTTCCTTCAATCGAAGATATTTTTTTTATTTCAGGAGTTTTGTCGCCGAAATGACAATCCGAGCTGTTAAGCTGAATAAGCCAGTATTTGGTAGGGAAACTGGATCAAATAAACAGGCAGCGTCTAAATCTTGCGCTCTCTCTCTTGTCCGGCAGCTATTTCATTTTAAGGAGATTGAGGCTTTTGGAGGTCAGAAGAAGAAGAAGAAATCTGAAGAGGTAAACAAACCTATGCTTCTTGTCTCTCTAGTTTGGGTTATGAATTAATAAACTGGATCATCTAGTAATTAGATGTATAATGTCGTATCATCAGGTGCCGGCATATCAAGTCAACCTTCTGCCAGAAATCAACGAGAAATTGGGTCCCTTGTTGTCGAATTTGGGGCTTCAACCCGTAAGGAAACCGAATGATTTCGCTAAATATTGCGAACCCTTCACCGGGCCTGTGGACCAAGAGACGCCGAGTATCAATCTACTCGTCAACTATACGTTGACAGATTTTGTGCCACAGAACCGCAGCAGACCAACAACTATAGCCTGGTCTCCCAGCATGCCAAATTGGAACGCCTGGATGAGCTGCAATATCGACGAGGGCCCAGAAGTAAGTCGCTTTAAAAATTGAAAAGCAGTTCAATCTTACTACTTCCATTTGAATGCTAGTAGTGAGTCAGTGATAATTACTGTTTTCTATAATATTGATTAATTTGTTTGCTTTTTCATCTCTAGGCGTTCATGTCTCTGGATGAGATTAGCGCTTCTCTACAGCGGGGCCTATCTGAACAGAAGCAGCAAGACGGCAGTTTACAGTCTCTGCTGGATGAGCGCGCCAATCTACCCGCATCGAGCTATCAGAGAGAGGTGTTGAACACTATCGGTAATAATCAGGTGACACTCATTCGAGGAGAGACCGGCTGCGGTAAAACCACTCAGGTAAGAGTTCACAACTTAGTGTTCTGTTGTGTGTTTACATAACTTACGATTAGTTCGGCCAATGTATGAATTAAAATATCCTACGATCTGCTTTATTGATTGTTGACTAAGTCCTTTAATGTAACTGAACTGTTTTCAGGTGCCTCAATTTATTCTGGATAGTTTCATCGAGTCTGGTCAGGGGGCCTATTGCAACATCCTCGTGACCCAACCTCGCAGAATTTCCGCCACCAGTATCGCAGAGCGAGTCGCCCAAGAGCGCGGCGAAATGCTCGGCCAGGCGTGCGGCTATTCTGTGCGCTTTGAGACAATATTTCCCCGAACTTACGGCGCCATTCTCTACTGCACTGTTGGAACATTGCTGAGAAAGATGGAGAATGGATTGCGTGGCATATCGCACATCATTGTTGACGAGATCCACGAGAGAGACATCAATGTGAGTCAGTTCACACTGTTGGTTCACCCTTCTGATTGAGGTCGTGTCGTGTCTAGTCTAGTCTTTTTCTGCATTCATTCCTGATACTTATTTGCTTTTCAGACGGACTTTTTGATGATCATGCTGCGAGATATGATAGCGGCTAATAGGAATTTCAAAGTGATCCTGATGTCCGCCACAATAGATACGAGTATCTTTGTTGACTTCTTTGGTCATGTGGGGATAATCGAGATGGAGGGAAGAACACACCCTGTCACACGTGAGTACGATACGAGTATAGAGTATCAATAGATAATGGACTGTATCAATAAATATGGACTGTATCAATAGATATGGGACTGTATCAATAGATATGGGACTGAATCAATAGATATGGGACTGAATCAATAGATATGGGAC
>JAYMFX010043895.1:0-14721 GCA_036784945.1 Monocelis spectator
GCTGTACAGTTGCGCATACGGCACAGCAACAACTAAGAATTTAATTCGTGAATGCCACCTTGCCACTGAAGCTATCACTAACTGGAAACAGTATGTGCGAGATATATATGCAGAGTACTATATCGCACATCCTCAACGCATTGGTGGACCTGGCCATGTTGTGGAGATCGACGAGTCATCATTTGTCAGGCGGAAACACAATGTTGGACACCTTGTGAGGACACAGTGGGTGTTTGGTGGACTCGATACCGGTACCAAGGGTTGCTTTTTGGTGGCAGTTGACCGACGTGACGCGCCTACACTCCTGCCAGTCATCCAAGAGTACATATTGCCCGGGACTACCATTGTATCAGACCTGTGGGGTGCGTACCATACTGTTGGTCAGCTTGGCTACAATCATCTCACGGTTAACCACAGCATTAACTTTGTTGACCCTGTGACGCATGCATGTACGAACCATGTTGAGAACATGTGGAACATGGCCAAGATGCGCAACAAGCGGGAGTGTGGAACGGCTCGCACACTACTGGACAGCTACCTCATCCAGTTTATGTGGGAAAAAGAGTTTGGTGCCGACCCATTTGAAAATCTGCTGAGCCACATACGGCAGATGTATCCATGTGTTTAACTTTTTTCTATATTTTTTACTATATTGTTATAAAATTAATACGTAGTTTTAAAAATAAAATTTTTATAATTTTTCAACTTTTTTTGCGGGTAAATAACGAAAAAGCGCCGAATCCCCAACAATAACAAATTTTGATACATTGGAGATTGAAATGAAAAAGGTGACACTGAGGAAGTGGTAGCTATGAAAATTATAAAGCAGTTGTCACCTTTTCATTTCATTCTAAACTATGTTGCTTGAGCAATTCCACTTTTAACTCAGATTGGAGATTGTTTTAAACATTGACTAGGTATCATGAGTCGTGAGAACATCCTGGCCATGGCCATCCAACAAAGGCATCAACTATTTCTGTGTCAGGACCAACAATTAATTAATCAACCTAAGGCCTTAATTCTGTAGATTATTTTACACCACAGGGTCTTATTTTATACTTATTAGTAGAATTTGAATAAAAAATGTTTATATTCTGCAATGGTTAAACTATCAACAATGAAAATTTGATAACCCTATCAGTAAACATAAACAATGATTAAAATTTTCATAATTTAGATATTTAGGCTAAAGTACTAGTGTCACTAAATCTCAATAGTTTATAATGAAATTTTGATGCTTGTTTTTTTTCTATAAAATTTAGGTATGGTTTGGTGTAACCATATTAATTGCATATTAATACAAATTGGTTTAAGTAAATTTTAAACTCTATTGAAAGAAGGGTCAACAGACTAGAACAACCAGTTTAATAGTCAAATAGTGGAACTTTTATTAACTTTCTAGAGCCACATTGATATTAATCAGTATGGTTTAATAGTTTAATTTGTAGTGTAGGTACATTTAATTTAATTTATAATTTTGATTATTTAAAATACAAATTTAAATTGATTCAACAAATCAATCTTAAAAGTAAAATTATTTTAAATAAAGATTGGGGTTTATACAGTGTAGGATGTGCAAATAAAATACATGTTTGACAATTTTAGTGTATATATAGGTGGCTCCCATTATAGCAACAAAACAATTAAGGAATTAATGAACATTAGTATGAACCCCCAATATTGACAAGTGTGTTAGTCAAGTTACACAAATGTATTTGTAATGTTTAATATTAAATGACATTTACATAAGATATAGAAAGAAATATAAACGTTTATATAACTTACTAAATTTTTCTTTTAGGTTTCGTATAAATTTTTTACTTTCGTAAAAAACTAAATTAAAGAAAACAAACAAAAACAGCTAATTTTATATTTAACCCTCCCTTAGAAATGTATTGTCTTCTGATAAGTAATATTGGTTCGTTCTAATAACTCATTGATATTCTTGTTCTACAATTTTTTAGAAATTTTATTGCATTCATTTTAGAATTCAATTTTACCTCAAATCCAAATGTATTTGTATTTGAATAATCCATGAATCATGAGGTTTGAGTCCATATTATGATATTTTTTGATACTTAGATGATTCAACTTTTCAATGTTTTTAATATTTTTGGGATATCAAAATAGTAAACAATTTTTTTTCGCTTAGTATTAAAACATAATGCAAATAATATTTTTTATTTGTGCATTATTAATGACAAAAGTATAATTAATAAATATCAATTGAGATCAATTCTTTAAATGATTGCTAAAAAGATAAGCTTGAATACATCTGTCATCTTTCATCTGAATTTATTTCTTCTAAATGCTTTATCATGGAGGTCAAATAGTCAATGAGTTCTTCTTTCTTATTTATTTCTGAGCAAATGCTTTCTTTTAGAAATGTCAATTTTTCACATTCATCACATTTAGATCTGTCGACGTCTTTAGTTTTGTCTTCTAATTCTTTAAAACGATTATGTAGAAAACCTTTATATTCTTGGCCTCTTATAATTTCTTTCGATATCAGTTGAATTTCGTGAATTTGCTTTGAAGAATTTTCCTAAAGTTGTTTTAGAAAATATGTCATTAAATAGAAAAAGTCCACGATTAATACAAAGGAAACAATATTATATACCATAAAATATTTCTAATACAGGGCCGTGCAAAAGTGTCGCCGCACCCTATTTTTTAATGAAGTACTGAACCCTAACCCTTTCTGAGAACGCGATAAAGGTCCTCTTCAGGACCACCTCATATTGATTGATACCTATGCATTATAAAATAATATTCTAATTAGTTAGAACAACATACTATTAATTAAAAGGAACCATATTGAAATAACCATTAAAAAATAGGGTGCGGCGATACTTTTGCACGGCCCTGTATATATATGCCTACTCAGATTTCCCACATACGGATTTGGTAGGTAATTTGATAAAAGAAAATATAACGTAATTACACTAACTTCTTACATTTATTGATTAAATTCTAAACTTACTGAACTATAAAATGAAAATGTCATATTCCTCAAATATACAATAATTTTGAAAATTCGACTATGAAAAAAATGTCGGTTTTTCATTCTGAATATTTCCGACGCATATCCTACGGAATATATTACGTCGTCGGAAAAATACGGGTCGACACAGTATAGAATTATCCGGGTCGATAGAATATTATCTATATAATCATTATAAATTCATATATGTATTAATATTGTTTGAAGCAATAGTGAAACTTAAAAAGCTATAATAACACAAAAAATATTACGTCGTCGGCTTAAATATTTTCTGAATGGAGAAAATATGGACTCGATGGAAAATATATTCACTGAGTCAGTGCAATCTGATTTCGCCATTAAATTTAAATAAATTTGGAAAATTAAGTGTTAACATTAGAAATAATGATTCTATTATTGAGAGAGTTTCTTACCACCAGCTGTACGACAATATATTGATATCGGATAGGGTTCTATGTTGCTATCTGAAATCATGCAGGAGTTACTTTATAACTTATTTCTGAAGATTTTGACAATTATAGTTTGCCACAATTTGCAACTCAAATTTGTATCAATCTATTGCTACTACCTATGTAATTGCCACTTATAAGGATGTTTTATTGTGAAATAAATGCTCTGTAAATAACGTTGTTTTAAAAAGACGCCATTTTGTTTTAATTATTCTTTTAATATACACCGCGAATTCAAATTTTATACGCACTGCGAATTTATTACACAGCTTACATGAAATATTGCGGCTGCTTGTCTCTTTAAAATCTTAATTCTATCATGTCGATCTGTCAGCGCTTTGTCTTTTTCAATTCCTAAATCTCTGATGGATTTTTCAAAGGACTCCATCATGCTGCCCATTTGTATTGAGTGAAAGTCTGCCCTGTCAGTCATTTCATTTTCTCTTAGTGCTAATTTTTGTCTCAATTCTTGAATATTACTCTTTGTGTCCTCATGTAGCCGTTTCTCCTCCAAATATTTTTCTTTATAATTTGATAATTCATTTTGCAATAACTGAAGTCTATAATAAAATAGATTATGAATATAGCAGGTCACTATATAATATTGTGATATATATGTATGTACATATACTAAATAGAGTTTTGAGCTAAACAAGTTTTTACGATGGAGAATAAAAAATAAATATTAAATGAAACTTAAGTCGTTATACTTTTTTTCTAAACACAATACATAAAACTCATTTAACTCAAGAAAGAAAGAAAAGAAGCAGATCTATTGCGTCATCATACGTAACTTTAGGAACATTTGATTGGCTAGCTCTCAACATTTTAGAATATCTCAATTATGAATTCTCTGTCTTATAGTTACAACCAAAAAGAAGCGCTCTTTCAATTTTGTAATCATAAATTATTACATACCAGGTTAAGAAATAATTGATTTGTAAAGAAAATATGTAATTTAAAAATAATTATCTACCTTTGCTCTTTTCCTTTTATTGATTCTTCCTTATTTTGTAATTGGAATTCATAAATCTTTATAATCTCGATATAATCACTTTTGAAGCTTATCGATTTCTTATCCTTGTTTTCATGTCGATTCAAATTAACATGATGACTATTTTCATTGGTGGAATCTTGTAGATTGAAGCTTTGCTTATTGAAACTTTTTCTATGAGAATTATTCTGCCATGTTTTTCTAGAAAATCTGCTCGTAAATAATTTAGAAGATGATGAGGAAACCCGTCTTATAGAGAAGTTTTCATCGATATGCATTCTCTGTGGATAATTATTCAGAATAGCAGAATTTCCATTTATGTTCGGTAGAACGGAGGAGGAGGATTTTACTCTCGGTTGCACCATAGGTTTCAGAGCCTTCTCCAAATCAAAGGACTTTGATGATTCTTGCCCATGAATATTCATCATAAAAATAATTCAATTATAATAAGTTTTGAGGGATCACAATATAATTTTTCATATTAATAGTGAATTGTTTTCTTTTTCACTTCTATATAAATATATTGATCAATTAAATTTGGTAAATTTGGTAAACTTTAAATCTGCGCTACTATTCAAATTAGTATATCTGATGCTTATTAGGTGGTATGATACAAGAGTTATGATGTAGTTACACAGTGATGCATGACATTGGAACCACTAATCACAGTATAGAGATAATAGCCAGTATTGAACCATCATTGAATCTCATTATTAGAATACAATAGCGTGAATGAAGAAAGCTTCAGGGGATCTGACTATAAGTCTTGTCATTTGAAGTGGAGGGTTTTATAGCGTCTAACTCTCGATAATAGACTCCGCACATACCAGCTACTCATTATGCTAGGGCATTGCAATTTCCAGCAATTTCATTTGCAATGCAATAAAATTCAATCCACAATTTAAACTCTCTCCCTGCATTTTGGAAGTGTGGAAACTTTATTTCCCCAAGCTCATATCATCAATACAAGTGCTTGTATAATTATCAGACTTCCTGTTATAGTCCCTTATATTGTACCAACAAAAAATTGGTAATTCAAATAACTATACAATACTACATAAATTACTCTGTAGAGACACATCTAAATACCCGAAGTAGTATATGAAGTAGTACACTGGCGCACCTGTAGCTAGTAGTACTCTGGCGCACCATGACTCATCCGGGGGGGGGGGGGATATCGATTTATTTATTTATATTGATTATCGATTTTATCGATTATTGAGAGGCTCTCACGGCTCTCCCTGATGACCAATCAAAATAACCAACACCGGATTCGAACGGGACGTGGTCGGTTACTACGTAAACTCAAAATTATTTGTCAAAAATGTCAACATCTTGGAAAAACTTACCGATTCAAATTTTCAGACATGGTCGACTTTTCAAAATTCAAATTTAAAAAAAAAAATCGATAATCAATATTAAAAAAAAATCAATAAAATCGATAATCGATAATCAATATAAATAAATCGATAAAAAAAATCGATAAAAAAAATCGATAAAATCAATAATCAATAAAATCAATAATCGATAAAATCGATAATCAATATAAATAAATAAATCGATATCCCCCCCCGGATGCGAGTCATGGTGCGCCAGAGTACTACTAGCTACAGGTGAGCCAGTGTACTACTTCATATACTACTACCCGATTAAAGACACCAATAATCAGTATAATGTAGAGAGTATAGGTATATTTCTGCTTTGATCTGGGTGTGATTGTGTATAAAATAACAATTTTTAACCTGTTATTAAAAATTGTTTTTTTATTGTCGTCATTGATTCAATCTGCTGTATACATACATAGACTGTTCTCAATATTTTAGGAAGGTATTTTTCATTAAAATTATTGTTTTAATTAAGTCCCATCCGTGTATTGCCGGATTCCATAAATGAGCCCAAAGTGAGAATCGTGATGTCATAATTCTCTGTTTCAATATAACATACAATATGTATAGTTAGATTTTCTCCTCGAACTCATATAGACTATATATATATATGTACAGTATATTGTCATGAGGAGAATAACTTCGCTTGACTGCAATTTAGAGAAGATGAGTTTTGCAATTATATACTGAGATGAGTCTGCATAAATAATCATTAAGCCTCAACAAATTAACTTCAACATTAATTATAAAACGGCATAGCACAAATACTCATCATATCTTATAGCTGTATCTCTTCTATTCATTCACTCAATGAATAGAAGAGATGCAGAGCAAAGCTTCCACACAATGTTCTGCATAGATACATCGATGCTTAGTTACGCAGGAGGATGACTGAAACATTTTCATAATATGCAACGTGAGTCTTTTGGATTAAAACAAAATCAGGGTATACCTAATGTATGTATTATTGATTATTTAATAATCAGAAACAGGTATATATTATAGCCTACTGCTGGATGCATTTAACTCTACTCATGTCTAGAATGATTCGATATGACATCTGATTTAAAGAAATGGATTTTATTCATGGATTCGATAAGTTGGACGACATTGATAATTATTCAGAAGAATTTCAGCAGTCTTGCATTTATCGAGGCATCACCAAAGTTGATCGGGAATCACTTTTAGAAGCTATTCATAGTGGAGAAAATGTCAATCTAAAAGACAATATGCATGGAATCAATTATCTTCATCTTGTAGTTTCCCGTACCTCATTTGAAACTCAATTTCAGACTGTTAGCTTCATATACGTTCTTAGCAATGCCGGCATTTGCATGAATGAGAAGAACTTTCAAAATTCATCACCCATACAAGACGCTATACGCAAAAACTTGACCGACCTTGTGATCGCTTTAATCAGGTGTGGAGCCTGGCCCACTGACTACTCCTCCTCCTCATCCAATGATGTCCCCTCCAAGTGTCAACATTCATATGAAATGCAATCGATATTATCCCATTTTCAGCCGGGACTATGGAACGCGGTGGCAGCTAATGACTATATGAGTGTTAGTCGGTTACTCTCCTATTGGTGTAGGGTTCGAATTCAGCGGGATAATCAATCATTGCTATTATTCACCAGAGAGTGCAGTGCTCAGAGTTTGATTATTGAAATCTTGGAGAATAACAAAGCAACAATGGAATATGTTCACGCGACTCTCGCTGGAGATGAAAAGAGAATGCTGGATATTCTCAGTAATAAAAATGTAGATGTTTACACCAAAGATATGAGTAATAGCAGTTTGTTTTCCAGCTTTAATAACTCTTCCTCTCATACAAACGGTCAAACTTTAAAGTGGGCTGCATTGTCATTGGGACATCGTCATATTCTTTACCTCTTGCCGGAGAAAAAAGGTCGAATGAAATTCTCTCAAATTTCGGTAGACGACACTTGCATTGATGACGATCAAGCAAATATGGAATATCAAAATAACAAATTAGTTCGACATAGTGTGGCTGAGTTTCCACCGAGAAACTTCCAAATGAACATGCACGACCCAAAATTTGAATCCGCCATTTGTGTACTATTATGACATTTGTGTAAAATAATGACATATTTAGGTACTATTATGACACATTTGTGACTATTAGGACATATTTGTTTACTATTAGGACATATTTGTGTACTATTATGACACATTTGTGTATTATTATGACACATTTGTGTATTATGACACAATTTTCATATGGCTCAATAATTTGCATTTATATAACAATTATCTATTTCTATATCACTTTTCATTAATATTCTTTACATGCATTTATTTAGTAATATAATAAATAAATTATATATTTTTGTTAATCCTGTTCATGTAATAATATTAAAAGAGCATAGTTTATTATGGTTAGTAAACTATAATAACATATTTGGTATAGATAGATACAATAATCAACTTGAAGATTGAAAAACGGTCTTTATGAAAAAGTATTGTCGGATGTTATTTTAATCGGTAAATACATAAATTAGATTAATTAATAATTAATAAACTATATTACATAATATAAATAAACAATGAAATGTAATAACTATAGTATTGTGATATTGTACTTTTCTATTAATTAATTAATTAATTGTATGATGAATAAGTTTTGTACAATTCTAAATCTTTAGATTTTGTGAAATATCGAACACATCAATTAAATTAATCAGAAGTCTCGAAACTCGAAGTCGTTGTTAAAAATAATTTTACTATACTTATTTAATTTGATTTTACTGATTATAAAGTGTCGTATTTTAAAAGAAGTATCAGATTTGTGTTTCAGTTTATTAAATATTATGGTCTTAAGAATTTCTTAAAATTTGGAATATCCGTTGTTCAATTAGTGCACAAATATTTGAAGATGTCTACAAATCAACATTCTACATCTTCAAAATTGGATTTTACAAAGATATGAAGATTGCATACAAATCATAGTGGGATTACCACTATGTTTAGCTGACAAATAAACGGTTGATATCATAACATTTCGATCTATTTTTAGCGTGACAAGAAGTTTTATGACCAATTACTAAATTGCATATACATACAGTTAATATTGTAGTTTGGAAAATTCATGATCAGTTATTAAAGTATATAAACAATTGAATCGCAGATGCATGATCTTTATAACTTAAAGAATTATCAATCTTTTTTGTGTTATGATGAAGAGCCTCAAGATTGTGACGTGGTTCTCTCTTGTCTTAATATTATTTCTAGTAAATAATCATGAATGTTTACCCCATAAAGAAGCAATGATTACTGCTGGCATGAAAGAACACAATCCTGAAAGAATACTACCTCCTACAGATCCCGATAGAATTTTAAAACGTCGCAGACCTAAGGATTTTGACCTCACTAACACGAGATATTCATCAGACTCCTCCCGAACAACAAGGATTGGTAAATATGTCAAATATTTTACAAAACTATTATATGATTTCTTTGCGTACTATCGATGATAAGATATGTGGAGTCTATTCTTACTAATATGGTGGGGGTATATCAAGCATCACAACAACAAGCGAACCAGGATTGTACCAGAATAAACAGAATGCATTTAAAAGTGTCGTGGTTTACACTGTATATATCACAATGAACAGGAAATGGAATCAAAAATGATCTGATATTTGTGGATATTCTTCAATTAAATGAAACAATTTTCTCATGTTTGAAAACTTTTGACATTTATAATGTAATTTGTAAAAACATACAGAAAATATTGATTATATTTAATTCATATAAAAATATTTTTCTTATTCATACATGTAAAATTTTGGGAATTAATGTTGCTGAAGATCTCAACATTCCAATGGCATAAATAACATTATCCCTAATCATACTATAACCATCACGCAAAATATTAATATTAAATTCCATAGAATAGGAGGGTCACTTAATCGGCCATTAATAAATATAAAATCGTATTGAACTTTAATGCTTCAAAACACATACTTCTAATCAACAACCAAATGAATGATTTATTCAAAATAAACCTAAATACTAGAAATGTCAAAATAAAGTTTCAATTAAATATGTAAATAAAGTTTCAATTAAATATGTAAATAAAGTTTCAATTAAATACTATGTAAATAAAGTTTCAATTAAATATGTAAATAAAGTTTCAATTAAATACTAAAATAAAGTTTCAATTAAATATGTAAATAAAGTTTCAATTAAATATGTAAATAAAGTTTCAATTAAATATGTAAATAAAGTTATTATCTCTGTTTCTGTTATATGGAATATGATTAATAACAATACCAAATAAATAAGAAAAAAATTTAAAACTACATAAATTAACAATAATGAATATATCGAAAATTATAAGATCTAACTTTTGTGACCTATATAACATATGTAAATGTGTAAAAGATGAAATTAAACATGAAGATTCAGTGTCTGCGTATTTCTAACAGAAACCTTAATTTGACTCAATTTTTATTTTTGTTGTTCATTTCTTTTAATATCATCAGATTAATTATTATACAATATGTAAATATGTATTTTGTGTTGTCCTTAATGCTTTATAGATGGGTTTTATATGTTTAAATTTGATGGTGACTAACCCTTTTCTTTATGAATAAAATAAAAATTTATTATTATTATTATTTATTCATACAGATCGTGCTATACAGATCACGAGCAAGTTGACTACGTTTATATACGTAGTTCCATAAGGAATTCTGTTATTCTCTCTTTATTTTCTATTTTCTTATCTGACTTAAAGATAAAAAATAATCAATATCAAACCATAATTTTCCGGTGTGTAAAAGCGAATCATATATGCATATAAATTTTTTAAATCAAAATCTCAGAAACAAATGTCGATGTCATTTCATAATTTGTTGGCGGCCTATTACTTAGATATCAATCTACTTTTAACCGAGGCATTAAAACGTGATCACATTTTAAAACTCTATCTAATTGAGATCAAACAAAGCGTTATCTAACTAATCAATTTAAATCCTATTTAATATAAGATCATTTTGTTTGTCTGAATTTTCTTATTCCCAATCTTTTAAATAAACTGCTATTATAGAAATAAACTATTTTGTGTTTCCGCGTCTCTGTCGAGGAAGCCAGAATAAGTATTAGTCGATTTCTATGACCTGTTATTATTATGTTATAATAACTAATCGTTATGTTAAAACTAATTAATTTAACGTGTAAAAAACATTAAAGTTTTGTTTCTTTATTATGTACCTATATAAAATGTGAGTATATGATATACTCACATTTTATATAGGTACGATATTATCGTATAAAAGTTTACAATATTATAAGATGCATTTAAATTTAAATGTTAAATGGAATAAAAAAAAATGCATTACAGAAATACCTATAATCAGTAAATACATAAATATATAGATTCTATTATTAGGATAATAGAACTTTATGGTTAAACTTTATTTTATTAATAATTATAAATTTATCTTTACGTGGTAAGATAATCACATATTACTAACATAGGCTCAGTCCCAAAAAGATTGCATATCCAACCCTCCTGCCACTGAATTCCATTGGCATCTTAATCAAGATAAAGAAATTTGAAAAAACGATTTAGTAGTCACTGCAGATAGGCTTTATCAAATTTTACTAAAATCCTAACTTTTATTAAAACTTGTAATTTAATTTTTATGACTTTTAATATTTTTAAAACAATCATGACAATTTCAACTATTGCAATATTATTATTATCTTTATATAAATATTATCAGATAATATCAGTTTCGTATAAAACGTTACAGTCATCAATTCCGACGATAAAAGACTCATAAATTTAGAGTGCTTTGAAACAGTATTTATACACAGTCTAATTTAATCGCAAATTTTGTTTAAGAATGAAATAAACCTTTTGAACATCAAGGCAAAATATAGACGATAATCAGTAAAATGATAATTTCTTATGTCGTATCAAACATATATTTTAGATGTAGTTATCGTAAACAAATTTTAATTAAATTTCAAAATGTCTGGAAAGACTGATATCAAAAGAGTTTTGAATAGCACATGGACTCCTTTAGGGAATGATGAAGCTAATCAAAGTGTAATTATATTATGTCCAGGTTTTCATGCTTATAAGACAAATATTTTTGAATATATGAATACAAATATAAATAATTTATAAAAAACTATTCAATTTAAAATCAAATTGTTTACAGAAATATTTTCATTTATATTACAATTTAATATTCACATTTGATCCTATAAGAATGTTTTGTGTGTGAATAAATCATTGAATTTTGAATTATAAAAGCAATCTTGGGAAATCATTAAGCTGTTTTCATTTTGCATTGCAAATGCCATTTTCATAAAATGATCAGACTGATATTTATTCTTCCAAAAATGTCATTAGAATATTTTGCAGGGTTTCATATTAATACTAGTATTACTTTTATCTATTAGTATCATGTGGTTAAGAATTATTAGTCACAAAAGCTTTGTTAAAACTCTACAATTTAAGTATTTGATAAGACTAATAAGTCTAGTACCTAAAAATGACTGAGATTCCTTCTATTAATGACATACATGCTTATCATAAACAGCCTTCTGTCTTCAGCCATATTTATAATTCTTTTGAATTTAATTCTCATATTTATTCATTCATTGTACAATGCACTTTGTTTAATGGAACATAATGTTAAAAATACCAAAGCATTTCCTATAAACCATATATTTCAAAATGAGAAAAATTATTTATCTTAATGATACTTTATTGTACACAATATTCACAGGCTTGCCAATTTTTTAACATTCATTCCAATTGTGTCAGATTAGAGAATATTAAATTTAGCTGAGCCCTTTGCATAGCACCTCTTGCCTCATAAAAGATAGGAGCAAAAGTGCACAGAAAAGATACCAACACTGTCTTCAATGAATAAGATACTGATTAGAAATTTCTTATCTTTGAATAATTGTGATGCTTTTTAAACATATGTTTGTTTGAATCAGTTAAACAGTGTAAACTAGATGAATATTAAAAATAAATAGGATGCCACATATCAAAAAAGTATTGTGCAGTATACTATTGTCAATTTGCAGTATCCATGTCTCTATGAGTAAATAGACTTGTCATTCTTAATATAATCTTTATGCTACATTTATAATCAATATTCCTTTATATATACTGTATGCAACAGCCAAATTATATGTTAATATTTAAATATAATAAACTATTGCTAAAATATTTTATGCAGAGTTTTAGCAGAGCTAATTAAAAATAATATTATGTAAAGGAAGCCTGCTATCAATCAATCAAATAATTAAAAATAGATATATGTGATTATTATGCCTGTATTTCTAACAATTTTATGTATTTATGTATTAATTTCCCGAGAGTGTTATTTAAAATTTTTTTAATTTACTAATAGATGCTTAAAATAGTTTTTTATTCAATTTGTTTGTAGGTATTCAAAGAGAGAAAAAATCTGGTGTCAAAATGGGTAACTAAGCTCACATTTTAATACAAATTTCACATAGACATTTGATTGTCCATATACAATAACTGATGAACTTATCAATTAATTATTCTTGTAGTGTATCTCATTTTTTTATAGTATGAAAAATGGAATGAAGAACAACGATTAGTTATTGTACAAGAATTTTTATCTAGATCAAAACCTTCTACTATAAGACAAATAGCCACTATTATTGAATCAAAGGCTTGCCAGGAACACTGTGACTTTACACGGAAATTGCCAAGAATTTTGACTCTGTATATTTTCTCATTTCTTGATCCTAGAAGTCTTTGTCGAGCAGCTCAGGTACTGAACTCATTTTTATTTGTGTATAATTTTATTTTAATCACCACAAACTGCATTCCAGACAGACAATACTCAGTATCGAAATATGTTCAAATTGCATAGAGGTTTGCAAACAATTTGTCAAATTGCTTTTTATCGAAATTGAGAATTAGTCAATCAAAAAACGTGATGAAATTTTGAAATCTTGACATTGGTCGAGAATTATTCTGCTTAAAACAATAGTATTCGTGAAAATTAAGAAAGAGTATGCTATGCAACAACATCAATTATAGAATTGTAACTTTCTTATTATCTTCAGGTCTGCTGGTATTGGAAGTATCTGTCAGAAGCCAATGAACTCTGGGCACCGAAATGTGCCCGACTGGGTTGGTATGGCTCTGGTCCAGTTGGTGCCACTCATCTTGGTGAATGGAAGCATCACTTTATTGAAAATATCTATTACTTACAAGTTGTCAAGCCTAAAGAGGTAGGATTTTAGTTTACTCTCATTTGGAAAACTTAATGATTGTTTTAAAACAAATTCTTACAAGAATTTAAATTGTTTATAATTACATTTATTCAGTGATTTAAAGAGGAGATAATAGAGGGAAAATGAATTTGATTTTAGCCTTTTGTTTTTAAAATGTATATAGATAATCATCTTAAATAGATGTATTTCTAAAGAAATTTGAATTTATGTTGTTTTGTCATTATTGCTCGTTAAATAATAATTTCACTGCTCAATTATAATATTAATAGTATTGATAAGATCATGTACATATGATTATGTTTTTCTCTTTACCAATAATAAATATAGGATGAGCTCTTTTACTCAGAATGGATGCAAAGGGTAATAATAACAATATTATATCTCTTATATTAACTATATATTAGTTTCATATTATTATCGGGCTATAATAATTATATACTTCATATCATAGAGTATCACATACTTAGAGTAACCTAGTCTTAGTCCTAGAGTCTTGCTAGTAGATATTTGGATATCGATTTATGGCTATCAAGCGTCAGAACATCCTATCTCCACCATTATAAATTGGTGAAGTTCAAGATGTCATAGTGATGACGAAACTCAATATCGGATTTTAATA